>JAQGAK010000398.1:0-85078 GCA_034696945.1 Lipothrix lubbocki
TGCTACTTGAACAACGTCATCGTGTTTCGATCGCGACGCCATTAATCGAGACAACCTTACTATTATATTATCCTTGGAACTACGTAACTCTTCCTGCTGGTTGACGGACAAGTTTCCCTTACCCTAGCCAAATATTTGCCAAACTGAAGAGGATTTGCGATCACATACACTTGTAGAGCTGTAACCGTATTGTAGTACAATTATATAAACCATCGAGTACCTGTTTTCCAGTGCTATTTGATTTAATCATGCAATAGTATGCATATATGTGTATGTACCTTGCAAAATTGAGTGTATTTGAAAAAATCACCCTCGACGCCCCTTTATCAGTATTACAAATTAGTACAAAGGTATATGTATATGTTATGTTAAGGATGTAGATGGGATTTGAGATTTGGTCACAGTTTGAATTTGCTGGAAGGATATTATAAGTGGATTATGTGTGTGCTAACTGAGATGGATTTGAATAGCGGCAGGTTGGAGATATTGATTGGTGATTGTAAATTGGTATGGAAAAATTATGAAGGAAGATGGAGTGTGCTTAAAATTTATGAACTTGAGGAACTCCTGGCAGCACATTGATGTTGTAATACAAATATTAAACTCATTCTCGTAATGAGTATAAATGTTCGTAACAATATAAATACATTGGAATACATTCCAAGTAAACCATATATATGGATAATATAAATACATGTTTTAACATGATCTTGAACCAAGATTTACATAGGGAAAGGGTGACACACTACCCCAACCAACTCATCATCAAGACCGACATCTCGGAACCATTAATCAGAGCTTGTATTTATCTTAACGTTGTAATAAAACTATTGCTTGTGATGTCTGTAAATTGCACATCTTTTGTAAAAGTATGCATAAATTCATTTCCATTTGTAAAGTCATGAAAACGCACTCAGTATTATTGTGATAAGTCTACAAGGAAGTCTCCCTGCGAAAAAACTGGTTCTTCGGCAGTATAGATGTGTTCATTAGATACATGTAAAATTAACATGCATGGAAGAACTTATGAAAGAAGTATAAAAAACCATTATATCAACCATAAAATATAGGTCTCAATTCATAGATACAAAAACAAACTTCGAAGCTCGTACCATCAGTTATTCGCATTATTAATTTAGCTATAGGTATGCTTAAACCTTCTAAGACTGCTTCACAGGAAGAGGAAACTCATTAGGTCATACAGAGAAGGTGACACTCTAGATCTCCGAAGATCACTACTTTGGAGATTTCGGATTCAGCAGATAGGCTGTAGAATATACTTAGGCCGCGCCGCTATAAGTTGTATAAGTTCTGGAATGCTACGTATGGTACCACGTGACCATGGAAACTGACGGCACTTTAATTTATAAGTTTTATAAGATTTAAAAGTTTCATACGTTGAACAGCAGCGCTAATTCCCTAGTGAATAATGATATTTTTACACTCTTGAAATCTTACTGATGATTTCAAAAGATATTAATTTAATTATCGAAGTTACAGTAATTAAATAGCAAACTGCACAGTACTTGACAGGAATATTATTATAATTATACATAATGTAATATAAACAATGACGTTAACAACATTGAGCATTTCGTTGCATATTATTTATACTTACATGATCCGCAAAACCACAAAGACAAAAAGAGAAGGGGAAGCCTTATATAGCCTCTATTTGGAAGATTTGTAGGTTCCTACCTGAAGCTTCGTTCGACATTTGCCTTGAAGATGGCGGAAAGTTCGCGAGAATTGACCAACTGAAGAGTAAAATCAGTATGGAATCTGTGTTCTGTGACTCTTAATATTCTGCTGGCCTGGCCTGGGTGTATAATGTAAATATTTCCATTTCATTCAACTTTGCTTTGCTTTATAGGAGCTTTTGCGGTCTTCACAATCTTCCAATGGTTAGTCAAAAACTCAAACATCAACATCCAACATGGTGGGTGCCTTAATTTAAAAAGTCTTGTTTTGTTGTTGTTGGGGACTGACTTGATTGTTTCAAGTAAGAGTTAAAATTTAAATTAAAATATTTTTTAAGTTTAAGTGATGTACGACTATACAAATTAATCCATCCAGTATTTCGTTCCTTTGAGGAACAAAATAAGACCTGAAAAATTGCCTTCTTCTTGCTAGAACCGTGTGGACTTGATAAAATATTAAAAGACAAACAATTTACAACTGTGATTGCATGTAATACAGCAGCTATATTTATATTTACCAAACAAGAGTATAGTTCATCCTTTTGTTTTTGTTTCCAGTAAAATAATAAAAAGTGTGTCAATGTGTGTGAAGTTTACTTGAAAAAAATATTGTGTGTATGGTAAATATTATAGGAAAAGGAAATTCTGCATTTTCAAAAATGTGCAAATTTTTCCAAATCTTTCAAGTGCCTCTGAATTTTCTGTGATTGTCTCTTCTCTTCTGGATTTAATGTTGTATACACAGCAATAAATTGTAATTTTTAGGGAAAAGTTATAAGAATTATAATAGAATTATATAGAGTTATTTACAGATAGTTCATCAGTTAACTTAAATCTAAATAATAGTTTTAAAAAATTGTTGTTGGAAGTTGGATGGGAATTTGAAAAACTCATTATTTATGTAATGTTTACATTTATTTCGCGATAGTGTGAAAAGTGTCTTCGATTTAGTTTTTCAAAGTTGAAATTCCCAGTTTCAGTGGGATTCGGACGGAAGGCAACAGGTGTATGTTTTTTTCGCTTTTTTCTTTCCGGAGAGATTCGGTTGTCGAGCAGAACCAGTAAGTGTTTATTGTTTATAAGTAATCTTTTTAAAATTATGATACTCTAACAATGATGGAAATCAATGGAGATCGTGGTTAATTGTTTTGAAAAGATTTGTAATTTTTTTGTCAGTCGTTTAAGTCCGTTTAGAAGGTGTAAACATCTTAAATAAGTTGAATCTCTGAAAAAATTACTACAATTTTGCACTTGTTGTCGATTGAAACAAAAATCGATAAATTGTAATTTTTTAGAGATTCAAAGGATGTTTACCCCATTTTTTAAAGCATTTTTTCAACATTATAAAATACTGTTGTTGGTATAAATGGAATTTGTACCGTATATGATAGATATTATTTTAACGTTCTATGTTGTGAACAGATACTTAAACGAGCCTTTTTATATAAATAGTAGGTAGTTGCTTTTCTACATTCTTTTGAGATGGCTCATCATCATCGTCGTCTTTATTTATTGGACCTTCAGCTGAATAAAACCAGTGTGGTTCTATTAAAAAGTGATATGGCTAAAATGCATTGCACTCTGACTAAATTATTATTATGAGAGTGACCCAAGCACGTTTATTGTTCATGGCGGTTTGTGTAGTGTGTGTATACTACAATTTAAGTTATTATTACATTTTTATTCCTTTTATAACGACCTTAACCTGTAAATCAGTTTAACAAGGCGATGTAAATGGTACATAAGTTTAATTGGCCTCATAGTACATGCTATTTTGTAAAGAGTGGTGATTCATTTTGTCATCATCATCAGCAGCAGCACACAGCATCACACGCGATATGAAAATTATTTGAGAAGGAAGTGCGGTTATAATTTAATATAATAATAGCATGTTACTTATTCACTTTTGATAAATCATGTAGATTGTGGATCATAACATTGTTACAGGCTTATTTACTTGGAAATTCATTAAACTATTACAACGGTGCAGTAAGGAATTATTCGCACAAGGATTAAATGCGTGGGTTAGTGTCGTATCGTAAATCTTGGTGTGAAACATGCGAATGAAGTGAATTATATACCTTCATATAGGGAATTAACATATCTTTAGGTACTATAATAGTATGTATAAGTAGTAAAAATAATAAAAATCGAATCGTTTGTGTATCTATGTAAGTATATTAAAATAGGTATTACCAACTTCTTCAAAACGTATTTTTTCATTTTTACCGTCGTCGTCGGCGTCCAATTCAGCTTAAAATTAGGTATGACTTATGACAGATTAACGTTGTGATGCATATAATTTGCAAATATTTTAAAGTTAAGAATGTATTTTTAAAGTGTATATTAATTTCTGCATAGCCAGCTAGGCGTCTTTCAAGGTCTGCGAGAGCAGGAATTATCTAGAATTGTATGCTCTTATAATACAAGTACATCTATAGATGCTCCATCACACTACTCCTTTAAGATATTCTTGGGAGTTTCTTCCAGGTTGAACTGCTTTGAATAAATTGGATATATGTCCCTTCTGTTTTCTTATTTAATCATCTTGGGTGAATGAATAGTAATTAGCTATACGTCAGCAGCAAAATCAATGAGCAATGTAGTTATTCTTGTCATCAGCTGTTGTTGCTTCTATTCGAGCTGCTCTACGTATAAGCTCTAGCTAGGAGATAATGTTAAAATAAGGAGAGGAGGGTATATATGAATGACTTCATTTCTAATAATCCGATAGCCGAATATAGGCATAAAGCTCAAATTGACTGCGAAATTCAAGATTAGTATTATTTTTGTATCAAAATTGTAGTGTTAACAAACTAACAAATATAAATGCATATGCTACTACAAGCAAGCCGTTAGGGTGGTGTACTTACGTAGAATACTATTATTATGAATTATTAAAATAAAGTATTTTAAAAAAATATGCGTGGTCCACTAATCCACAATTTTTTTAACTGATTTGCATTTGTTTACAGATGGATCCCTTCTGGAGGTCAACACGAGCCATTATCGTGCACCGTGATGAAAACAACGGGTATGGCCTCACTGTTTCCGGCGACAACCCCGTATCAGTACAAACAATCAAAAGAGGTAATATAGCAAGTAGTATAGTTTTTGACTTTTTATTAACTTCAACCCATTTGTGATAATGCTTGCTAATTTTGACATATATATTAAATATATAAACATTAAACACCCACATTGATTTCTTTGTGTATACTGCAGCAGTCCACAATCCACATGACATCATGACGCAGCGGTTAAAATGTCTTCAAGGGAATTAAACCATATATCTGTTGTGAAATGTTTTTAAAAACTTGAGCAAATAAGTGTCATTAGGAATTATATAATGAAGCATGAGTATACCTATACCTCGTCCTACTAAGTGTACATCTTCACCACTCTGTTAAATAATTTTTAAAGCCGAGTAATAAGATGCTCTCAAGTTTTGCAGAGGTCTTTATTTAAGTATTAAGCTGCACCCATTGATACTTAACGGTTGGGTTTTATTATTATATTATGTATAGACGTACATGGATACTGTCCTTAGGTTTTAGTAGTTTCAAAGTAGTCTCCAATAAGTCAAAGCTTAAAAAGCTATACTGTAACATGTAATATCCTGCATGTGCAGATTCAAATAGCATCTTATTTCCAGCTTATTACTCCTCAAGCTCACAACTTTTAAGTATGCAACTACTCAAATCATTAAGTGTATTTTGCAGATCCGCCCATTAAAATTAGTCATATTTCACCAGCTCCTCTCCTTGCAATATCCAGTGCAAAAATACTTAACGTATTAATGTTGTAATAATAATATTATAAGCATATAAGCAAAGTGGTTAATATTATGGAATATAATACAGACCTTCAGCTCACACTCACTCTTTCAGTTTTAACCACGTGCTCAATGTTATTAGTGTATAGGATAGCCACAGAAATGCAGCAACATGATGCAGTATACAGAAAACCACTTGTTGCTTTTGGCTGGAGTGTGGAGTCAAAGGGTTTGGTAGGAGCTATTCCTATCTCATACCTATAGCTACTAGCTACTTCATCAATCCAATAGACTTGAAATTTCACGCGTTGAAAAAATTACACATTGGCATATGGCACAATACTACAACTTTGAAGTATATAAGTAAGTATACTTGACAATATACAAGTACATTAGACATTAAGTTAAACTCTGTACAGCTCAAAATTCAACCTTTTCTCCTTGTAATATGTATGTGTAGATAGTTGAACTTCAGTTATAAATGAGATTGAAGTTTTGAGAGACATGGAGATGGAGGCTAAAATAATTATTACGTTCAAAGAAGCAGCTTCCCTTTTACTGTACCTTTATTAATGTATCCCGCAACTTACATTACACAGTACATACATGTCATAATTTGTAGCCTGCTACTGTTTATAATTTGGGGTATTTTAATCAGGCTAAAATTATTTCATGGACTTGTCTCTCTCTTACATAGTTTTAAAAAATAAAATACATACTTGCTTAAATTGTGGTTTGACTTTTTCCATTTCATGAACGGTGAAACGTTTCATTATCATGATTTATTATACGGCATTTGGTATTTTGCTACCTTTACGAGGTAATTTAGTTGAGGCTGAGTACAACTCTTAAACCATTTGCTTGCAGTTGAGCCATTTTAATGAGGCCTAAAATGCCATATGTGTACTGTAAAAGATGTACTTACCTATAATATAAGTACACCTATTCCAGACTTACGTACACCTATACTTATAGCAATTACTTGAATATGCAGTGATAAAAATCTTTGCCTTGATTACCAAGTTTTATAAACTCTTATTTCTGCTTTTATGGATAAGTCTACGAGTCTGGTAATGTGAGCTTGCATGAAGCTTGTAATGATAGCAAATAAGCGACATTATGACCGTCGTCCATTGCTTCAATGAGCTAAGCAACTAATATACATACAATTGCTGTAAAACAAAATTTGAAAAGGTTAGTCGATTCAAGGGTTTGGTTAAATTTTTAGAATGTTAGGCAAAACAGTTTCTGCATTTTCTGCAGGGTGTTTAAAATGTATAAATAGTGAAGTGATCCGTTACAATCTGAATGATTTATTCCTTTTATTTGGATCGTGTTACCTAATTTTTGTTTTGAATTTTTCAAATTAAAGATCATTACTCTGTTGTTTCATGGAATTAATCCGAGCGTCGGCCCGTTTATTGGAAACGGAAAGGGAAGATTCTAGGAACTATTTAGACTCGCTTTCAAAACTCCGCATGGAGTCGATTTCTGACATGATATTTTATTTTTTCAGCATTTAATTAGTACAACATTGAGATTGAGCTACAGTTTGTCTTGTACGGTTCTCATTACATACAGAATGTGGATAAGCTACAAATGCATTATTTTCACAGGGTTGTAATTCCCTTGTATTGATTACGTAATATGTAAAAATCAACTGTGTGTAACACTCAAACTTATTAGAGTGAACATAAGAACGAGTATTAACTATTAACTTGACAGGTGACATTCATTTTCAGAGGTAATGGTTGTGTGGAAGAATTTAGAAAGTTTTAGGAGATCTTGAATCTATGTACACAGTGTCGCACACATAATAATGCAGAGGAAATCACTGTATCCACTGCGAAATAGTAAAGGGTCTAGTGTAGTGTAGTACCTCATCTACTCTCATATGAGCATAGTAAAATGCATTTTATGCTGTGTTTTAACCTGCGAAACAACAACACAGCCCAATGTTTTATGTTATTTTGTGTGTACAACACCGGTGAAAGTAACTGTTATAAGTATGTAATGTATACTTTGTATTAAAAAACTTTATATTAAGGCATTTAATAGTATTCAGAAAGTATTCACAATACTTGTAGGTTAATTGCAAATCGTGATGTTCTACACACTTAAAGAAATATCTTGTAATTCAAGCCCGTATACTATGAGCTTGTTTGGGGATGATATGTACTATGCATTGTACTCTGATACTATTTTCAACGAATGTCAGAATTGTCAGAACCGTCTGAGAATTCACAACTCTCCTGCTAGAAACATGACAGGACTTCTACAATTAAAACTATAGGGATGTGAACTCACTTCACTTCTTTCTTTTCTTGGTAATTTCTCACATCCTCAGGCCATCGCGTCACAAGAGAGGATTTAATACAAATTTATCTGTCAACTTTATTATTGTTTATTTTAATGTTTATTATAAAATATTATTTGAATATGCTATAAGGACCATATTTTTTTGGATTATATAACTTTTTGTAACCGCAGAAATTAGAATACGGTATTGTTTGAAGTACTTATAAGGAATTAAATTCATTTTGCTGCGGGTTAAATCTGCATGGCTAAACTCATTCGTAGTTCAGGTCCGTCTAGCTTTCTAGCTACTGTCCGAATTTTTCTTTCAGTAGATTTTTAGTCCTGTCGTGATTATATAGTTTCCGGTTTCAAAAGATGGAAGCCGCGAACATCATTGGGGAATTTTGGGAATTAAGTAGTTAGCATGGGAAATAAAAGCAATCCTAATTTTCTGACGACGTATGTAAACGTACAAGAGCATATAGCTGATCAACTATTCCTGATCTCTTTTGAACTTTTAACCACGACCTGCTATGAAATTATGAGGTTTTGTAGGTGAACTCGAGTCTCTCAAAGAAGCATAAACATGATGATGGAATTTTAACCGCAAATTCCTCAAAATATGCGTGGATATGAAATTGAAATGAGATTTTATTGCGTGCTTATTCCCTATATTATGCTCTTTGTCCTCCAAGCTTTCTTTTTGCACCGCGTATATGTTAATAAGGAAATAACAATTTGCATTTTACATTATACTTATATACTACCACGTAAGTACATTTGATATATGAATACTGTCGTCTACTAACCCAGAAAAAGCAAGAAAATTGAATTTATTCAGTGTTTCTGAATTGCTCAAGTTTTTTATTGTTACCCGTTAGCTCTGTAGATATGTACGTTGCATATTGACACCATCAAGGTAGATTTATACGAAAGCCTTGTTTTCACTACATTATAATATTACAAAAAGAAAAATGAATGTGAGGAGAGTAATCTCCATTGCAAAAAGCGTATACTACTATGAATAATTCGAGGCACAATAATAATGTGAAGTTGTTGTCTGGCTGTCAATATAGTAATTGTTGAGCCCCAGCATAGAGACAGGCCAATTAAATGCTTACATTTATGGTTCTCTTGTAAAACACCGTAGCTCTTGTATTCTACATTAGGAGCACACGCTAGTCGCTTTGTTAGTCCACACTTTTGTTATTTATAACGTGGTCTCTTACTTTTTGAAGCGCAATTTTTTATGTATGTTTTATATATAATAGAGCATTTATAATAGAGATGAGATATGTATTGTGTGTTCCATTCATTCATTCGTTCATCCATTCATCGCACAGACTTGAATATTGGAGGAGATGCACAGAGAGGAAGTATAATAAGTATGTATACTTATTATAACTTGACAGCAGCTCTTGAAGTTATCGGGTGATTCATAGCATGTAGAGCTGTTTGTTGGGTGTTATAAATTAACGCAACTGGTCTGATAATTGTGGAGTTACGCAGGATATCAGCGGTAGAACATAATCCATTTGTCGTTATCTTTAATTCGATAAGCATGATTCCAAATAAACCGGTTTTTTTATTATTTTTGCTCAAATCTTTACTCGGCGGTAAATGCCCGAAATTAATTTGCAATATTTCTATGAAATTATTTTATCATACTTACTATATATACAGCATTTACCTATTACCTACCTAACTACCTACCTATGTATAGGTCTCTTGAAATTTGTTTGATAATTGGTAGAATGAACTTCCGTGGGCGCAATGGTTTTTGAGTTATGGTTTCTGAGTTACTCAGGTTTGAAAGTTTGCGCATATGTAAAAGACTTCAAAAAGAGCTTTATGTATTTTAATAATTACATTAGGATTCTCTATGTGTGCACATGCACATATACATTGAGTGCTCGTGGTGTTCCTTTGCAAAATACCATGAAGCGGTGCATTTCAACCTTATTTTAAAGTATCTACAGCTAAATAATAATTCTTATGCATATCTCTCTGATTCTTAAACGAGCTTCAAAAAACTTTTTCTTTGAATGAAAAGTTTCTTTATCAAGTTGGCTTCACATATGTATTACAAAATTAATGGAGAATTTGTTGCAGCCTTTAGTATTTACAGAAGTTATGAATTTATGTTGATTATAAAACTGGTTTGCATTGAGAATAATTAAATTGGGACTGTATCTAAATTTGTGATTTCCGGTTAATTTTAACTATATGCCAAGTTGGTTTTTGGCAGAAAGACTACCCTACTCTATTAAAGTCACGTCGGGGTGTACTTATGTAGTAAATATTAAATAAGTATATACTTCAGTATACATAGGTAGTAGTACATTAGACTACGTTTGCACATGCTACATAATTACTTCTACTTACTTATACTTATATAGATACCTTATTAAAACATGGATACATGTATTTGCACCGCTACCTCTCTGATTTTTACTTACGTCATAACAACTGAGACGTTGGCAAAGGTTATGCCTGCAGGACCATCGTGTAGAAATTTGTCACCCATACCACATATGAGCATATTCAACTATACTTATAGTTCTAGCTATATGTTCTACATATATCAATATGTATATACTTGAATTAAATATTATTGTGGTCTCCGTAGTTGGCGCAAATGTAATCATTATTATATTGTTGTTGTAAATTGCAAACATATGACTGACAGTAGAAAAGCGGTGTGGTGGTTACGACGACTAGTATACAGCTGTGTTTAAATGGCTTTAAGGTATTTCCTTTGAAGTTTGATATCTACACACGTTCTTGTATCACACATGGAGAGGTTTTCGCACTTTGGAAATATGGAAATTAACTTTGTGCAAGTTTCTTCTTGAAGTCGTGGCGACATTCATTCAATTCCTTGCTGATGTGAATGCTTGAATTTTATGCTACAATAAATTTAGAGTAGTAAAGGGAAATGTAGTTTTTTAAGAAATATTTTTATGTAAAGCTGCTTAATATGTTTTTAATTTTTATGCTTAATTGTTTGTATTTACAGTGGCGGTTTATTTTTAATTTTATGTAGTATAGTTTGTAAAATATTGGTACACATATATGTATGTGTTACGAATTAATTGACATTTTTATTATAATATTAATAATGTGTTTTGTTTTAATGTTTCAGGTGG
Source organism: Lipothrix lubbocki (assembly GCA_034696945.1). Classification (NCBI taxonomy): domain Eukaryota; kingdom Metazoa; phylum Arthropoda; class Collembola; order Symphypleona; family Sminthuridae; genus Lipothrix; species Lipothrix lubbocki. The sequence continues at coordinate 10,923 of JAQGAK010000398.1, forward strand.
TGCTGCTGATCTTGCGGGTATTAAAGAGGGCGACATTATCATCAAGGTATTTATATAACTATAGAATTTAACTGCAAGTTTTACAAGATACGTTTGATTCAGTAGAGTTACCATCTGAATATGAATGCATAATATTATATTGGATTAAATAGATTTATTTTTATTAACTTTGTATTTTTGTACTTTGGTTTTAGGTCAATGGAGCCCTGGTGGATCATATGAATCACACCGAAGTAGTGGAGCTAATACGCTGTAAGCATTTGTCTTAAATTTGCATATAATGTTCTCTCTACAACAATAAAATTACTTCACGACATAAAACAAATATGCACATATAGGAATAAAATCATCACTCCAGGTGATTTCACGACACCAAGTCAGTTGAACTGATGGTGATGTTATTAGTAAAAGGAAAAGCGTGGGTGTTTAATAGGTTAGTTTTACCTTTTACAAGTTAACAAGGAATTCGAAGTTTGACTCGTCATGGCTATATTGGTACACAGGCACAGGTTACTCACGTAACAATAATCATTGAAGATGGAATTTTCCGTGTTGTTTTAGTAAATCAGCATAAATGTCATTCTCGGAATATTTTAAATTTCACATAACTTTACACTTACAATTTAGATTTTATTATACTGACTTACAATTTATGCAGAGGTATTTATTGACGAAGAAAGTTGATTTGTTTATTAACGATTGAACTGAAATAAATTCTGCATGCCTAGCCTATATACTATTATACTATTATATTTTCGAGATCTGTGTGAAGTTTTATAATCTCTCGTTGTCTCATGTCTGTTCCGTACTTTTCAGTAATTATTATTAGTGCACAGCCTATTTGTGTGGTGATGCGGGGAAAGTGTTGGTTTGTTGATTTGATGCATTTATTAGCTCTATTAGCTGTTTGGAATATAAAGAATACATTTTTTCCAAGTACCTTTATTCTTACATAACTTATATTCCAGTGTCATAGGATAATACACTTACAACAAGGTTAGGATGGAGAAGGACAAGTGTATAAAATGGCAGGTTTACAATGTTGATTTTTGGGTGACGTAATTTTTAGCGGATTAACAAGTTATGATGGGAGTATACAAGTACAGATGCTTTTGTAATTATACCTATATGCACTTCTGCTTCTGAAAAGTGTTTTCCTCTTCTGACGGTCTCGCTAAACTGCAGACTCAGTTTTTTTTATTAGCTTCCTCCATAAGTAAATTTGTCCTTGTCTGAGTTGCAATACTTTACTTGGCAGTAACCAACCAAGTTCTAATTTGTATATTTAGCATACAGTATTTTGGCTAACTTACACCTACTTGATTGTTTTGCAGTTTCCCCATATTTACTTGTTTTCCATGTAGACAACGTTATTACTAACTTTGAAGTCAAAGTCTACCTAACTATGTGTATAAAAGTCTGTGCACGCATGCATTGCATGCATTTTATATGAACTTTTATACACATATATGTATGTGTAGTTGTGTTGTAGCTTACACACGAAATTTTGAAGTTAGTTTGTATTAAAGACCTCTATACAGCCTCTGTACAGCAATACTGTAAGATGCATGTAGTGTGTAGTACATTTACATACAATCTACTTATATCTGCACCTCTAAATACAGAGTTGAGATTTTCGTCAGGAAAGGTACATAAAATAAGATAACAACTTCAATCTTGCATAGTGTAATCTGACGTTTGAATTTTAAAATAATTATTGTTGTATTATTTGTTATTATCTCGGTGCTACTTAATTCAATTTAAATGATGTATGTAGCTAGAATTGGGGGTTTCCATTCCGAAATGTTGTTACCTCATTTGTTTTTAAGCCGGAGAAATATGAAAATAGGGATAGCTCATCTTGCTTCTCCACGGACGTAGAAGGTATCATTACAAGTTAAAAGGACAGAGTGCCACACAAAAATCTTGTATAAGTAATCCTACAATTTTTGCAGCTTTGTCGTGTAAAAATGTGTGATAAATCAGTATAAAAAGCGTGTTGAACACTGTGATGATAACAACTTGACTTTGCGGTAAAAAAAACTACTGATGTTAAATTGCTGTATTTCAAGAATATATGAGGAATGACAATTAGCAGTGAAGCGATACTTGCACTTTAGACATTAGATATTTTTTTAAGTAGAACTTTGTAAAGTAAACAACACCGTCTTCTTTTTCAGAATCTTTATGGAATAGATACAAGCCCGTTTTCATTAGCGTATACAAGCAAGCGAACATAAACTTGAGTAATGATCGTGGGAATTTTTGCGTGGAGTAAAGCAGCCAATTTTTGCAGTTATGTTTTATTTAAGCCGTGGTAGTAGATAAAGAATTGAGTAAGTCAGACGCAATTGGTTCCAAGTAGTTCAAGGTAGATAAAATATAAAAATCCTTTTCAAATGATCCAGTTTTAAATAATAAATGACATCTCCCGTTTCCCTCCTTTTCAAACGCTTGCTATAAGATGAAAGTGGATATGAATCAAATACTATGATGATATGATTGTGAGCAGATTAAATGTAATTTAATTTTCCCCAGATTATACGTGGTCAGCATTAAAAGGTCATTTGCTCATCGGTTCAGTAGTCGTGAAAAGCAGCCAAGTTAATTTGGCATGGCCTGTATGTATGTTGCTTGCAAATATTTGGAAGCACTCTCGTTGTCATCAGCATTAAGGACAAGTAATAATAACACTTGGGAAAATGTTGACGATTTATTTGTACATATGCCATAATTCAGAAGAAGACGAGTAAGTATGTACACAGTACACATAAAGTTTGTTTCATTTATTTATAGCTATCCAAAGGAAAGTAATAATAATTAACAACCATTCAAATACAACTACAAAAACTTGGTTGCCATGCATAGAGCCGATTCAGTCTAAAGAAAAAAATCGAACCTGCAATATTCAATTCTTGCCGTTTTACATACATAGATGCAATGGTTCCATACGTTTTCTCTTGTCAGGTTTTAATTTGATAAATGTAATAATAAGAAAGCACCGTCTGTTGTGTATGTATGAATAAGATTTAACTTTCAGCGTGTAAAAGCTAATACACACTATATTTAACTATAAGTAATTGTGTACATCTATAATACTGATATGTGCTCAACCGTTGGTGTGTATTTGTCAAATTCTCGGTAAATAAAGGCATACCCTAATGTTTGCACTGGAAAGTGGAGTCTTTAAGGCGACAATTCCTTTGAGTAGTGCTAAGTTGCTAAGCATCATGATGATGATAATATTGTGTAGAGGTAGAAGTATACTCTGCCAATAGGTTAAGCAAATTGTAGTTTCTCTACATGTATGCATGTGCATAGGAGATTTATAAGTATACTTACAAGTAATTATGTATGTACTTATATGTATTTATTGCCAAGTGTTGATATTCTCTCAAGCAAAAGCATCTCTACACAGTCTAGTGATGTGGTCAGGGTGTAGTTAGTTGTGAAATCTATTTTTCATAGTGTCACTTCTCAGACACACACTATTGACACTATAGGTCAAGATCACGATGCAACTTGATTTGTTGTTCGTCTTCACTTCAACAACAGCGTCTCTTATGCATAATATAAGTATGTATTATAAGGGTGTATTCTTTGGAACATTCTGTGATTATGTGGAGATGAATACGTACTTTACCCGTCACCGTTTACAAGTTGAGGAGTGTTGAAGACACTATAAATTCCACTGCTGACACTGACTGAGTGAATGCAAATTGAATATTGTATATAGTATCTATACTATCTGATGTCCTCTTACATCGCACATTTATTCAGTATATACATACCTAATACCTACTCATATTTAAATGTACTCTTTTGTTGAGCTATTCTCTCTATATAGTCGAATATGTAAATGTAAGCAGGTAGTATTTTCGCTCGATTTCAACTCTTTGAATCATATGACTACAGTTGATTATTTAATTACTTATATTTCCCTGGCTTGACTATCCACTTTGGATGATGGTGCATCCGTCCAGATGATCTTTGTCTAAGTTTGTGAAGCAGACATAATGGAAAGAAGCAGTGGGGTGAGGGATAGCCAGGGTGTTGTGATAGGATACGTGTGTGTGTTGTGTAGAGTCGACATTCAGTCGAGCACTCAAAACCTTGCTGGCTCCTTTGTTATTGCTCAACAGGGATAGGGTGAATACTGCGTTTTGGGTATCCGGGCGACTCTCTTTGGTTTTGGTTGTATAAGTATCGTCTCTGCAATTAATGGTGTATGGCAGTGTGCGGGTAACCTCATCAGCTGTATATTATTGTCCTACAGTGAGCTACGTACATTATATGGTTTTATTTACTTTTCGAGTTTTGTAATCACAATTGTCACAATGAACTTGTGCATTTTTCTTCGTTATCGGTGCTCTTTTTAATTAAATTGATCATAATTGTTATTTAAAACAAATAATCTATCGTTATTCTTTTCCATTTTTGTATGTATTTACATATAGTAAATGTATCAATGCTCTTGTTTATATTTATGTAGTAATAAATATACCTTTCTCTTGAATAATTAAATCTGCTGATTAGAAGTATCACTAATTTCACTATAGGGACCTTTTAGCCGTTACTTACTAATCTCGTAGCCTAATGAATTGTTTAATTTCAACTAGACACTTCATCTTGTTTTATCTCATCCGGTACTTGGGTGCGTTCGTACAACTACCTAAGTTTTACTGTGTAAGTTATACCACCAACCACCAATTTGCATAATGTTTCTCTTAAACTGGCAGGTATCAAAATGACTTCATAGCCATTTATAGGACAAGGCATAAGTATACTATATTGTATAGGTATAATGTATCTATGTCATTTGTGTCGAAGTAACGTGAAAAATCTTTTGGGTTGAATTCGTGTGACTATTGGTCAGTAAGCTGATCTATCATGCTATGTAGGTAAGTGAGTATAAGGATGTGTTGAAGGTAGGTATGTCTATAGACAGACATGTACTTATAGATGTACAAAGATGTTCATACAATACGTGTGCACGACAGTAGTGTAGAAATTTGTTCCACTTATATTTAGGATAAATTTTGGGCCAAGTCTCTGAACAATGAAACCATACATGCTTTGGGAGAATGAAAGAGGAAGCAGATGTTTTAGACAGAGAAAGTAACGCGGATTATTCAAGTAAAGAAGTCTCAAAGGCAGGGATACATAAGTAAATAAAAATTCAACCGACTGAATAATATTTGAGTTTCAAGTATTATTTTTGACCAAGTTTTTGTTTGTTAAGTTTTATGAATATGAATGATATGGAATGTAAGCACTGGTATAAGTATTTGTAGGTAAGTATAAAAAGGAACTTTCTTTTGGAAAACCCACGTAATATTAAGTTTTTAAAAGGTCTCTCTCCTGCTGTAGATGTAAGCGCATGTAATATTATTATGTGTAAAAGTATGTAGTATATGTAATAATGATGTTGATGTTCATACTACATACACATAGTAAACCATATAGTCACATGTGTTTTCTGAACTTTGTATTTTCCATCATTGTCGTCAGTAGTTATTGGAGATGATAGTTTGTTCACAAGGCACAAGTAGTAAATATAGAGGCACGTGTGTGCGCTTTTAACAGAATTCTAATCCCAGAGAATATAGATTTTGTTGTATTTTCTGATGCCATAAAACAAGCATAACAACATATAGAAAAAGTATTACATTGGCAACAACTCTTGATAAAAATAATCCTCGGGAGAGTAAATTTTATTATGCACTATTGATCCCGTGGAATGGAAAGCAAATAGTACTTTTGTACTACTATGTAGACTTGCACCAAATAAAGTACAGAATGCCCGGATCTTGTTAACACCTACAAATCACGAAAGAAGTAAGTTCTGTCTGTAATAAGCATGGTTAGTTAAGGCTGCAGCTCAACACATGCACTTGGCCTGTGTTTTTAAATACACATACACACACACACACACACACAAGGTACTGACATTCAAACTTCATTTCACACACGCAGCAAGAGCACCACCGTCAGTACGTACTTTTACATGTAATAATATAGGTAATGTAGAGTATGCATCTAATAGAATATGGGTGCATTTTCCAGTTACTGTGATGTTGTATCAGGGTTCTTAAATTCACTCAGTGTATGTGTATATAGTATTATTGATGACTTCAATAGTAAACTATAAGTACATTTGAAGCATCCACAATAAGCATCTGGGTTGGTTTGAAAAGACATTCTGTAGGGGTGTAATAACGTGTATGTATCTATACATAATTATATGTAAGTATATATACGTACAGTACATTACAAGCAGATACAATGATCGTGAACACACAGACAGGGGTGAGTTTTACTTCACTTTTCATTCACAGGATTCAGAACTTAGTATACACTAGATGAGTGAGATCCTCCAGCCTGTTTGGAGGGAGTAGTAGTATCTGTAGATGTATGTATATGTAATATGTACTATGCAAGTATCCTCATGTGTGTATGATTCCCTATGCGTAAAGTGAGTAAACTCAGTGCTTGTTTCACATCATGGTTGCTTCATTGTATTGGAGCCTTTAGGGTGAAGGATGGTTTCATTTGGTTCCTGCTTTTTCCCTTGTCGTCGTTCTCTCATTTATATACACAAGACCTATCTGTCTGTGTATACACTTACTTATATGTTATACACAGTGCGTTATATATTTTGTGTATTGTAGAATTTCTTGTATACTTTGAAGGAATATATTTGGGTTTATGCTATACACTTATTGAATCCTTGTTTAATATGCTGTAAGCCGTACTTATGTATGTAGTTATCGGTGTTGTGTACTTATACATTTCCCTATTAGATGTGTGTATCCCCAGAATGAATTACATTGGGAATGTGATGGCGCTTGGCTAGAGTTCTTGGCTGCGGAAGTTGATGATGTTCTTCATATTAGTGTTCAGTATGTGTTGCTTCTAGTACTACATAACATTGCATCTTTGTCAGTTCTTAACTCTTGGAAACTTCATCATCATGTAATTTCATCGGAGACTCGTGTGTGCATTCGACGTGAGATTACTCTGCATTTTCACTGAGCTGTTTGAACAGGAACCACATTTTTTGATTCTGCTGTATGGAGAGGGTTTTAATATTTATTTTACCCTATCTTCAGTATAAATTTCTTCTCAATATCTTTGATTGTCAGTGGTGATAGCTTATGTGTGGGAATCGTTCAGCTGACTAACTAAACTGAGTATACTTACTTCTATAAATTTTGAAAGATCAATATAGAATTATTTAAATGAACACACAGTGGTGGAAGATCATTTTGAAATTTCAAACAGAAGGACTCTTTTAAAATTAATCAGTTCTCCGGAATCATTCGGTTGGGAAACCACAGAATTATTATTCTGTTTTCTGATGGTGATTTTTTTATTATTGCAACTCTTCAGATTACAGAGACAGAAAGTTTACATGCTTGTGTAGTGTACAGAAGAAACATACATTGCACATGTACTCTCTTGTAGTCGGCAGCTCAGTTATTACGTCTCTTGCGCTTGCTTTAGTGTATCTCAGATCATCAGTTTCTTCAGTATTACTAAACTATCTAGTATCACAAAAGTGATCACCTTTTGGAGTGAGTGTTTTTAAGCGTGGAAACGTGATTTAATCAGTATTTTTGATCATAAAATATTTTGTTCTATTTGAAGTTTTGCCAATTTGGAAACTATTTTGCGGCTTAAAAGCATAATGAAAATGAGTATTAATGACGAAAGTGGAGGGAGTATTTGTAGTTTTAGTGTTTAATTTCCATGAATGTTTTGTGTGGAGCGGACGGTTGCGAAAATAAGTCGAAAAAAAATGTACAAGATTTTGATTTGATGAAAGAAAACAAATATCTGCTGAATTTAAAATGTGTATTTTCGTGTCTTATTATTAATGATCATATTGGTTGTAGGGTATTTGTGTGTCATTGTCATTACTACAGTTATTAAACGCACCATTGCTAATTGTAGCGAAGGATGCAGTGATAGTGGATGTCTAACTGTTCAAAGAGTGAATTGCTGTTGTTGTTGTTGTCGTTGGAGGAGACTTAAATTTAAGAACGACGTCGAAACAATTAACGGATTTCTTATTGGGTATGGTTTGCCAAGTTGATTTTTAAGGTCATGTACGATTTGTGATGGCATATTATTTATTTGTATCATGTATGAATAGCATATGGCCGTCAGCTTGAATATGTGCTGCTGTAGTATTTTATGATGCTCCTTGGTAGTTTCAATGCTCGAGAAGTAATTATACTTACTTACATGTAAATACATATATACTGAAGTATACAAATATAGTATTATGAATAAACTATTCGAATGCTGGATGTTGCTGTGAGACTGGGAGAACATATAAGTTGAACGATTCGAATGCTATGAAAAAAAGTTTGAGGTCAATGATTTTTTAGCATGATTTACGCTGTTTATGTTTAGGAAAATTTGGTTACTTTCAAAGAAGAGTCATGCTTGTTGTAAAGTAGCTGGTGACAGAGCGTATGTGCGGGCTGGAAAATATTTTTTTTTAGGATTTACATAATTTTCTATGAGTTTGTGTCTACATACGTGCAGTTTCTTTCCTTAATAACGGAGCAGATTCTTTTTACTATGGTGACTAAATTTTGATTTTTATTAAAAATGAGATACTAAAATTTTGTGAGGGAGCTCATTTTGAAGGAGGTTGCATCTTATACTTATATGGGTGGCCTTTATAAAAATAAAAACGTTTCGTGGAAGTTATTATTAAGTGTAAATGGTGTAGTAGTGTTGGGATTTCATTTTCAAATGAAATGAGTAAGGGTTGCTTTTTTAATTGGTGTACCTATATGTATGTATAAGTACGTGTAATTTTACATGTTTGCTTTCCTTTCTGGGGATGAAAACCAGGTGTTCCTGCCCGGCTCATAAAGTTGGTAATTTAGTTTGAACTGGATCTCATTGCTGACGTACTCAACGTCCGAGTGGAATGTTTTTTTTTGGTTTTTTTGGATTCTACTTTTTACTATTTACACAACGCTTATTGGTTGTTAGAAGCAATGTTACATTCGCCATCAGCACTTATACTCTCCGAAATGCTTAAAATTTAAGAAACCTATTTGGGGTTACCAATTTTAAGTATGGATCTTTTCATATAGATGTGTCTATACCGAAAAAATGTTGATGGAAGATTGGCTCTTATTCTTGACTGTTTGTAACATAACTTTCGTTCGCACGCTTTACAGTTTTCTACTTTACCTTCTTTTTCTTGCAGTAGCTTTCTATCGGAATCTATAATTTTCAGCTCTGTTTTTTAAGTTTTAGCCGTTTCGAAATCAGTAATGATAATGGTCACCTTCTTCTTGTACTTATGTTAATGGTAGCCATGATCACCCGGTTAAGGTTAAGTTAATAGAACTTCGAACCAAGAAAGTTCATGAAAGCTGAAATGTTTTTTTTAATTAGATTTTGATGTTACTGATTGATTGAATTTTATTTTGAAAGTGTTCAAAGCTGCTGCTGATGAACTACAGATTGTAATAATGTAATGTTTGTTAGTTATACAGATAGTGTAGTCATAGGTCTTGATTCTATTAAATTCATTTAGTAGCATCAAAATTTCACTGCAAAACAAAATCTCCTCTTAAGATGTTCTACACTGTAGATAACGACAGCTAAAACTTTTTTTTGAAACAACTAAAGTTTTGGTATATAGCCCACCTTCCCACCTATTGAGGGAAATGTTTGGTAGTCGTAAAACATGGTAGAGATACATAAGTATACTTATATACTTGTTGTAATCCGATGGAGTAAGTAAGTAAGTATAGCACTACACTAGTGCATCATCCTTTCCCCGGGCTGGTTTTGGTTTTGCCCCGTGTGTGTGTATGTGTGTGTGTATTGAGGAAAATAAATTTGGGTAGACTATTTCCAAGTAAAATCTACTTACAACACATATACTAAGGACTGCTCTCTAAACTCTCAGCTGCCAAGCAAAGCTCTCCAAAATCTCTGTATATTTTACGGAAAGGAAATTGGAGTATTAACATTCACTTATGCCTTGTTTTATCTACTTGTAAATGAATGCAACCAAGTAAATATATGTTAGTACATATATACGTATATTTTGGAGAACGAGCAACATCAGCAGCAGCAGCGTGTTTAAAAGTTTTGCAGAAGGAACGAGAAGAGAGAGGAGGATGAAATACATAGTAAAGACGGCGTCTCTACTTCCAAAAATAGTCGAGGGTTGCTTCTTCGCATCTTCTTCTTCTTCTTCTTGCAAAACAAATCTTTAAAGTTCAAACCGAACCAAGTTCACGATGATGGTGGAAATAGAATTACGAGTAATGTGTGTACATATTTATTAGACTATACAACGTTATCTCTTCTTAGGCAGCATTTTTTGTATTCTCTTCAGAGAGGCAGTTGGTATTTTATATGAATTTGTAAAAGTTTGCTTCAAAACTTGACGTAAATATGTGTGTGTACATGTGTATGATTGCATTATATCATCTACAAACTACATAAAAAAGTACGAAACACATTGCTGTGCATGGTCGTACTACTACTACCTTTGCATATTTAAAATAATCTGTTATGTTTATCTTGATGAAACATATATTTAGTTTGTTCGTGGGTGTGTGTCCTGGTTGTCAATCTAATTAATTTTATATGAGATACAATTTAATTTTTTGCTAGAATATTTTGGTTAATATTTATACAAAAATAGAATATGTAATACAAGTATAAATGTATTCTGATTAGCGGGAACAGCTGCAACCATTGCAATCTTGAGTGCGTACATTTGTGACCGATCTCGCAAACTATGTAACTATGTACATATACCTAATACATACCGTATTTACAATCGAATACATAAAATTGATTAGTATGAGGCGTCAGAGCCATAGTAATAATTTAAAATCAAAATGTAAAATATTTTTTTTAAACATAAAACATGTTTTCTGTACTTATCGAATTTTGTCGATATTTGCTCTAACCCAGTGTGAAATAAGTGTGTGGACTGTGACTGTGGGTAGCAATTTTCACGAATTCCATCTGCCATCATCGTCAGATCGTTATACCTTCTGTGTATTGTGCAGTGACATGCGTCAATGTGAGGATTACAGTTTTTAATAGGAAGTTATGCTGTGCATAGTTGAGAAGATCTGACCAAACCAGTTCCTTAGTTAGCATGTATGGCATGTTGAATAAAGTAGGGAAGATACATACACTACTGCATATTGGGCCTAGATGCTTCCTTATATTATGTTATTTTACCTGTTTGATGATGAATGTAGTAAGCATTGATGGCTATCAAAGTATCAATTCCGCTATACTTACAGCTACTAGATGAATGATAAGTTGTAGGATGTCGCCCATTGCATTTTCGTTGTACTTGTGTGCAAATGTGTCGAACTGCACTACAATATTTGATTGACATCAATACTTACGAATGCAATTATTCATTTTTAAATTTCTTGCACGTATAACCGTAGCCATGAACCTTGCTGTTATGATTGTTGTTGTTGTTATTGATGCCGCGGTCTGTTTTCCTTTGGAAGAGTCTACTACCTTGACAAATCAACTGCAATATATGAAGTTACTAGGATCAAGTGTGGGGAAAGAGTATATAGTAGTAGGCGGTAATAAAATATTTGTGTTTGGAGTTGGAAAGCGCATCTTCATGTCTTGTGGGTATTTGCATAACTATGTAGTTTAGTTATGCGTATATTATATACAGTTTGTTAATGTCAGGATTGTTTATGTGTAGACAAAAATCAAAAGTTGAGGTTCATATAAGTTCTTTTACATGTATGTATGTATATGTTTTGTGTGTGTGTGTGTATGTGTATAAGTATATATTTTACAAAATGATTCATGAGTACAGTTTAGGGAAGGGATTATTGATTGTAAGTATCAAAGTATCACTTTAAAGGACACCTGATATGGAGAAATTTGTCTAATCTCACTGACTTACAAGCTATACTTTGTAGTTTAGTACTCCTGTCTCCTGTGTCGTACAAATTATTGTTATTTCTTCATGTTTGTTATGTGGTGATTTTTCTTTCGTCTCTCTGCTACTAACTAAAGTGATTCCATCGAAAGTATCAAGAAACATGTTCTACACAGAATAGTTTAATTAATCGTTGTACTGCCTCCTCTGTATATGTATATATTAAATAGATATTAAATTCATGTTGACTTTTGCAGAATCTTGAAAAAAAAATTTGTCTTGAGGATGTCAACGTTGTTGGTTGGTGACAAATATGTTAAGTTGTGGTGTGTTATTAGAACTTAAAGCTGTTGTGCCCTTGTCAATTCTCTCTGCGAATGTACATAATATTTCATATTCATATGTATACGTGTAACTATTCATGTTTATGATCCTACATTAGATCACGAGCGGAACACTCGTGTGATAAATTTGAATGACAACCTTTAAGCATACTTACTTACATATAGAACAGTTTTTTGCGTCATGGAAAGTAAATGTTTAATTTACTTATATTATTGTGACTTTGGATTAGTAGAGTAATTTTAGAATGTAAAGTTGTGATTTAAATTTAGAGAGAAAATTAATTTATCTATATATGTTATCATATAAGTTTAATACATATACATAGTTTCTATACTTACACGAAACTCTACTCTGCTTTCAGTCCCAATTAAACATTGTTGATGGTTCATTAAGTTCTTTGCAGTTTCTCTGAGTATGTAATATATGTATGTCAGTATTATGTATAAGTATAGGGAATTACGATATTCAAACTGAAAACAGTTGAAAATTGAAATGTCCAATGCTCTTATATGATATAGTAAGATGGTGAATAATTAAATATGTTTTATTTCTTGGTCCAACTCTGTTATAACTAAGAACTACCGCTCCGCCTGCTCCGTTTATTATTACTCTTAAACTTTAACTCTTGCGTGCTGTTAACAAGAGGATGAGATTATCGTACCTATATATTTTCTGTCGGTCAAAATTGTAGTATTAGTCATTCGCGAAATCTTGGTTAATTAATTTTTCATGAGCAATGAAAATGTAAAGTATAGTCAGTCCTTCATATGGTGTTAATACTAGGACACATGGTTTTGTTTAATGTCATGGTTCGAGGTTTATGGATTTTTTCTCGTCTTTTGTTTTAAGAGCGTGGAGTGTTCATAAAATACGCATCTCTTGTCCTGTTGAAAGTGTTTGTTTACATTAAAAGTGTGTTTACAGTTTTGTCGCTTTATAATTACATTTGTATGTAAGTACTTATAATTATACTTGCATGCAATCTTTCAGATTGAGTCAACAGTCAAGAAAGCATATAGTCCGCATATATGTATGTTCGTTGTAGCTCGTGCTTTATTAGCAGTATTTGCATTATAGTAATATTGTTGAAAATTTGCAAATGCGCAACGGCTGGCTGTTTTTAGGGATTATTATTAGAGATGTTCCTCTACGTAAATATGTATTTGCCTCATTCTCACTAGTAGTACACTTTGTAAACCTCTGTGAGAGAGATTTTAGATTCCATGATTTTACTTTTTCAGTAATGATAGTAGAATCAAATGAAGAATCTAAAGTTATTTACATTATAAGTATATGGAAATATTTACTGACTAATATTTCTATTTTAATATCATATAGTTATTATCTTATTACATGCGGGCAGTTATTTTTAAGGGCTTATTTATGACGTAATTCTGTTTGTATTTTGTAGCTGCTGGTGCCTATGTTACACTAACGGTGAGACCAGCTGAAATGACCAGCATGCCTGGTATGATTGGAGGAAACGGCGCTCGTTCACATCATCTACAGACGCCCCACGAGCGTGTCACCGCTCCGCTGCCAGCAAACGTAAGTCTTTTGAAATTAGTAATTGTAAGATTTATGCAATTTAATTAGTAAGCTGATATATGCATAAACACATTGAAGTATAGAAAACCTACATTTTATATAGCTTGAGGTATATACTAGAAATATTTATAATTATACTTACATGTATTAAATACCTATGTACATGTATGTGTAAGCCTGTTTATTACTTTTGAACTATGTTAAAGATAGGTACTTATAGTAGTTGTGCTCTATGAGGTTTCATGCAAAAATTTATATTGGTAATGGTAAAAGCATTAAAATTTAGTAAAATAATAATAAAAGTGTTGAAGATTTTATTAAGTTTAGTAATGTAGTAATTGAATTAACTCTTCAGGAATGAAATGAAAAATTTAATTATTGTTTATATGTCAAAATTGTATTTTGATTATCATGTACCTATGTTGATGTACTTATTATCTGTATTACCGAAGTTTAATTAGCAATGCATTTCATTTCGACTATGTCAGGATATGACGTGTGTAAACTAAAGTAAATAGGATTCCATTGTGTTGCATTGTTTAGTATGCTATGCTATAAAGTTACTGCTCATCCCTTGCAGTTCGTTGTCTTTTTACTTTTACTCACTCACAGTAATAATTTGAAAAAAAAATTCTATCGTTGCAGCACGATGTCCAGATACAAATGCAAGGATGCAAGTGGAGAATGCTGCAGGCGATGCGTGACGAGGCGGCGTCCGACGCGGAGAAATTGTATGAAAAGTATAAACAAACGCAAAATTCAAGGGACTTGAATGATTTCGAAAAGGCGAAGCAGCGACTTGAAGATATTCAAACGAATATGAAAGTTTTCCGGCAAAGTTCTCCTAATTTGCAGGTAAATCTATTTGGTTTTTTTCAGCTTAGGGATATACTTATTATCTACCTATTAGTCTTTGCACTTACTTGAGAGTTGTAGCCTTTGTTGGAAGTTGCCAATAATAATTGTATATTACTTACTTTTAAGTTGTTGTAAGTATCTATAGGCATATAATTTTGGCGTGTACAAGTGACTTTATAGTGTAGTGGTAATGGTAAGTGTTAAAGGAAGTTAAATGTTACATATTATGGTAGTCCTTTTAGATTTTTGTAAGTATTTAAGCAATGTATCTGTGTAGGTGTTTTCAAAATCGGCACTTGTTTTCATGACAAACAACGGGAGAATATGGATATATATGTATTTTTCCAGCGCTATAATTTTATTTTTCTCTTTCTCGCAAATCTATTTCGATTAAAAAGGTCAATTTAAGGAGCATATAATTAATATAGTTTATAATAAGAGAATCTCCCTTTAGACACATTAGATGCTGTGAAACGTTATTGAATTCTTGATTCCTCAATTCACTTTTATACTTAAATATTTTAGCCTGTTGGTTGTAATAAGTGTGTGTATAAATCTATGTTTAGGTATTTAAAGCAGGATGTGAAACACTTTTTTTCCGTTTCCTAAATGGAAAATATACAGACGTTTCTTAAGAAAATATCTATAACTTCATAGAAGTTCTATGATAAAACATTACATACATTACAAATATATAGAAATTTTAAGCACATGTATTAATCTTATGTAGCAGATTCCTCGAATGTGTCTTGGAGGTAAACATTATAGGTTTTGGGATGTTTTTAGAGCTTGATTTTAGGCGGTACACAGATGCGGTTTGAACTCCATTACTATTAGTAGTATCTATCTACCAGTATACTATCATTTGATGTCTCATGAATGTGCAGGCATTTCTCATTTCACTTAACGCGCGAGAGCAGACATATCCGTGTATAAGTATACATTTAAAGAATAATGTGTTCTTCGTAACCCAGTTTTACTACTAAACAGAAATGATTAAGAAGCCAGCAGCTTTCCTCGATTATCAAGAACAGATATCAAAAGTAATAAATCTGGTTTTCAAACCTTGGTCCACACGTCTGCTTCCAGTTGTGTGTATATAAATATTATGTAGAGGGTAGCTGTTTTATTTGGCAGCAACAAGAAGAAGGGACAAGAAAGAATCAGAACGTTGAGTAATGGAAATTATTTAACACACAAGGCATAAGATAAGTACTACAGATACATTGAATGGAAATAACCCAAACTCGATCTGACTACTAAATTTTTCTACGAAAAATAGAAAATATTTCCTAAACATAGAAACTCAAAGATTATTTAATCCCTTGGTGTACTACGCTATTCATATACCATGCTAGATTCACTATGTATTTTCATATGTTATTTGATTGCCATCCCCCTATGTTATAATAAATAAGAATATTATCCATTGTTTGAAAGACAGGCAAATGTATATTGTCCTTGTAAAACTCTTATATTTTTACTTAAAAATTTTCTGTGTCTGAGGAAGATTCACGCCACATATTTTTGGATTGTAGGTATACGATTTGATTAAGTCACGTATGTATAGGAATGCCAATGTACTTCCAAGGTACATATATTTGAGTGTATGAAACCAAATAATAATATGAGGAAGTATTCCCATTTGCATTGCTTATTATTATTGTGAGTGTACATGATGATTGATCAAGACAAGGGAATTCGAATACTTTATAAAACCAGAACTATTATATGGTCCAGCATATTTGTTGTAGACTTAAATTAATACTTAATTCCTATACGCACTCTGCGCATTAAAAACCTTGAGAGAGCATCTACGAGCGATGATGGTCACGTTTATTCATTGCGTATAACTTATTTGCATTATTGAAATTGCTGTACTTATATATTGTTTAATAGTTATGCACTTCGTGATGAACAAAAGGAATTAAAGCATTGTCACCACTGTATACTTACAAAAAAGAGTACTAGTTCAAGTTCAGCGTTAAAAAAATCAAGTACAAATGTGCATAATTATGCGCAACGCGTACATATAAGTACTAGTCAACCCAAGTTCTCGGTGTCCTACCATTCCCAGTAATATCGGTGCATGAGATTGATTTTTAAATTATATACGCATCCTCATCGCTCTTGTATTGTGTTATTGTGTGTCTTTTTTTTAAAAACATGAATGGCTTGTGAATTATTAACTATATAGTGACATGTTTAGCTGTTGCATTTAATTTGAAACGCATGTGATTTAGTTTGAATGTCCTAGCTGCATATCTGTAAAAGCCTGGCGTTTTGTATAATCATGCTGAAGGTAAAAAGAGAGTTGTTATTATAAATGGCTGTTATATGAGAATTTTCATTGTGGTTGGTAAATTGGGTATATCCAGTTTTCCCTATTTGAATAATTGTGTATTTATAAGTACTTAAATATACAAGGGATTTTTGAAGGATAAGGTTTCTCACATACCTACTTACTTACATAATTAGGTACTTACTTGTTATGTCTAGAACGGAAAACAATTCTGAAAGTCTAATCATAAGTAGTAGGACATTGTTTTTAACCTGTATTTACTACCAGTGCCAAGGTACAGATACTTACATGTAATTATAGATATACTGAATTTAGCTGGATTTTGGATACATTGAAGAATATATAAAGTATACATATCTGTACCTATACTATATACGTTGTGTATTTATTTTGGAATGAGGAGAGAAGATTCCACGAACTTAATGGAAGATGTCATTTTAAAGACTAAATGCGAGCAATACCTTGACTTTGAGGATGTAAAGTCATACTTTCAGAATAATGTTTTGAGGGTTATTTGTAGGAGTAATGTTGTTTCAAAATGAGAAAGAACAGTAAAAAAAAGCTACAAATTTCTGTTATAGGTACAGAAATTCTTCTTTGCAAATAAACACAAACGAATGCTCGAACATTCAGGTACAGATTACTGTTTTTTGTCGTAAATAACATGTGCGATATTGTAGAATTGTGGAATTAAACTTGCTAATGATTTAATTACTAGTACAGGTTTTTTAATAGAGTGGTTCTTCATCAGTTTGGTGTACAAGTAATAATATGTGGAGTTTGACTATGTAGTTAAGCTTGGATTTCTATAAAGAGTTTGAATTTCTGCTGTGATTTCTAAGATAATTACATACGTTTTTGGTGTGGAATGTACAAATTAAAAATAGCAAAAACTTCTTTTATTTTGGACTATGAAAGTATGTACTTATATCTTATTATTATTGTATATTTGTACTTTTCTGTATTTCAGTATGTATTGTAGCTATTAGTGCACTTTTGTCCCTTTTGCTAATGATTGGATTTGGTGGTTTGGTCTGTTTTTTGTATGATTAACAGCTTCACAGTCCGGCCCCGTTCAATCCGAATCCACAGTCTCACCATTCGGTACCTTTCCAACCCTCATATGGACAACCCGGGGGAGTAGCGATGACTTCATCCACCAGCGCCCAACAAATTGCCATGCCGGGTTATAGGAACCGTAATCCTTTGAGTGTTCAGTCGGTAATTTCCGGTTACCCCAATCAAAGATCATCATCGTGGGATTATCCTGATTTACCACCACCTCTTCCTCCACGATCCTTTTCTCAGTCATTCTCCGCAGCAGATAATTCCTTCCACCCACCCAGCTATTCTGTTCATGATCCATTGGGGCATGACGTGGGTCAAGCAGCTAATCTTAGCAGTACTAACAGTCACTCATCTGGCCACAAAAGTTACCACGTATCCACTAACTGTGATGTAAGTTTTCGATTCTAACACAAACGCTGAGAAAACCATGTGTAGTGTACCTTACGTGCATCTACTAGGTAAATAAATACTTTATATAGCTAGTGCAAAAACGGAGCAGGTATACTTAGAATATTTTGAATTTACCTACACACGCACAGACGACTCCACATTTCTAAATAATCATCATGAATATTTATGTAGGCACATAGGTACATACATATCTACATATGTCTATACTAATATACTTAAATTTTTACAAGGAATAAATGTATAATATTATATAGGAAATATATACACTATTTTAAAATAGCTTGCCCTCCACATCTGCATGAAGATTTCGTCTTGCCGAGAGTACTTTAGATATAAGTATACTACTTACTTACTTAAGTATAATACCTAAAAACTTATAGTTCCCGTCGTCAGTGACATTACGATTAGTTCCTGTAGTTACATTTATAGTTTGTGTATTGAGTGCGCATGCTATACCACAATGATGTTCGATGTACTTCGCTTGCATATAGACACTTAATATAATTTAGGTATCTTCATGAAGTATACTTATAGTATTTTAGCATGTAAATTAATGCTATGATTTTTTGCATGCTCTGCAATAAGACCATAAAATACTATATGGCGTGTATACCTATTTTGCATCCTGCGGAGACGATTATTTGGGAATAAGTAACTTCATATTCTGTGATATTAATGGCGCCTTCGGAAAGTTTTCATTCTAAATGTGAAGTCAGCTGCAGATTTGTACTACCGTCGCGGTGTAAATTTTTACGACAAAAATTTGTCGTGGACAACATCGTTCTTGTACATACCTATTCATTGTACTAACACGGGAAACATCCCTAAAAAATAAAAATAAACTGCCTACTAAAAGATATTTATTGATGTCTTTAATAATGCTGAATGCCCCTCACATTGATACTACGTGAATCTGTAGATTGGCCTCAATTATAGGCAGCGTATGTAATTATTTCAAATAAGGTTCATAGGTATATCCCTTAATGTCTACCCTTGGTATAGCCATTTTTAGATGTTATTGTAAAATTGCACCTGCTTTGTATGGTTAACTGCAGTTCTGATGAATATGAAATTTTTCATCACAAAACTTTTAGATAGTGGACAAAATAGTAGGGGGAAAATCTTTAAAAGGAAAATAAGGATTTGGTGTAATTTTATTAAAGTACCCCAATTTAGTTTAGCAGGTGTTTGTAAATGCATTAGAATTATCTGATGTTTTTAGTATTATGCATTCGTTTCTGTTACTAATTAAGATTGTAAAACCGCGCTCTATTGGGATCAACAAACTAGTTATTTTTTATTCTTACTTATCTTTATTAAATATAATCTAATTGTAAGAATTAATTAATTTCGTTCAATAATTGTATATCTTTTTGCCCTTTAGGTGGTAAGCAAGTCTCCAAATATAGGAATCATCGGAAGTCATAGTCATCATCAGCAACCTCAGACGCATCATAGAACCAAGTCAAGTCCAGATCCAGTTTCCATGCAAAAAGCGCTGAATGCTGCTGAAGGTATTTGTTGAATATTAATTCACTTGTTGGTACATTCTGTACTTTGTACTCTTTATACTTATAGTATTTTTCGTAACCCAACCAGAGAATCACATATTTGTATCATCACTTGAATTACGTTACATCCATATAAGCTCATCTTCTGATTTTAAGTTTGAAAATCAAGTGAATATATATGTAATTCCATTTAAATTTAACTTAAAAAAGTAAGTGATTTGCAAGAATATTATCATTATTGTACTGCGTACATACATAAAGAATAATTAGTCCATGCGATGGCAGATAAATGGACAAATATTTAATTTAAAAATATCAAGGTTGTTTTTCAATTCTTTTAAGGTCACCATGGTTGCTTTTATCTACTTTTGTTGATTTCAATGTATAAAATACATTCTTGATGGTTGTTTCTTTGGAAATAAAACACGACGGATACACATGAGTATTCAAAATCGTGAGAGCAATTTTAATTATCCGAAATCCGAGCAGGTAAATTGTTTTAAGAATGTCGGTCGGTACAAAATAAAATTAATATCAAATCAGTTATTTCGAAACGAAACGAATATTGTGGAAGACTTCTGGATCTGGAATCTGGAAGCTTAAGTTGTTCTCACATCGAGATACTGCGATTCACAGTGATTTCGCGGACTGGTGTCCTTGTTTGTTGTTTGCTACTTGTGTAATAGAAATTATTAAATTGCGTGCACACTGCACAGCACAATAACGACATTTTTCAGTAAAAAACAATCTGTTTCAGTAACAAACAGGTACTTGCCTCAATCCTCGCTATCTGAGTTTGAATTTATTGAGTTTATTTATGTAATTGATTTCTGGTGTTATAATTTTCAAATTTGTGTAAGTGACATACATTCATAAATATTGTTGGCAGTTGGTGTTGGTTGGCACATACGGTGAGCTTAATTCGATTATTTTTCTTAGTTCTGAATTCTTCGGCTATGTAAACCAGTGGAAATACAAATGTTTTTATTTCTTGTGGGCATAAGACATTGAGTGAATTTTTAAAGTTGGATGTTTTTTGGCTTTTTGTACACTGTCCGACTTTTCAATATAATCTGCGACGAGCGATTATGGTGCCGAGCCGAAACTATGCGTGTATATTTACTATTCACGATACAATGTGTTTGATAAATTATTGTTTCTCTATCTGTATTAAAATCTACATCTACTTGTTTCGACGTGGCATTGCGACTACGCATTTCCCTAATCCGCTGGCACTTGTCCATCGGTTTCACTAAAATAATAATTTATACGTTGTATGGATTATGTTTGAAAGGTTGGAGGTAGTACCACCAAAAACAAATTTTAAAAGCCTGTGTTGTTGTAGAGAAATGGATTATGGATGTTATTTGAGTGATGATACAAAGATATGAACTCTTGGTATAATATGGAAAATACATGGGAATGGGAATAGAACCGTGGCAGGAAGTTTTATCACTGGTTAGTGAATATGAAATAATGCAGTTTCTAATTTCAATTTTAAATCTGTTATTCGTCCGTGACTTAGCCTCAAAACGTTCAGATTCCGTAAGTGACTTAACTAAAAACAATAATTCTCGGGCACGAGGCTGTTCATCGTGGGACTCAGTGGATTCAACCCGTTTAAGTCCTCCTGGGAGTCCACCACCACCGTACGGCAAACATGATCCAGAGAGTGGAGTTTTCATTGAGGAGAATCATTCTTTTAACAATGTAAGTACTAGATCTTATTTTTGTATACTTATATGTATTGTAATATGGCCTTGTTGTAGTAACATTATTTTCGTTTATCTTTTAGTTGCAACAGTGCATTTCGTCGGCGAAGGATCCGAATCCGAAAGTACCAATTTCTATCTCTTCAACACAGAAATTGATACTTTTAGATCCTTCGCCGACGAAATGTAAATGTTTAAATATAAGTATAACATTAGTAATTATTATTGATTTTTTTTGTTTTTCAGGTTAATTTCTCAACTAGTGATTTCTCTCCTACGAAGTCTTTAGTCGGTGCCTTAGCTAATCGTCCAGGTCAATTTTCTGCAGTTGACATTATTACAATGGAAGAAGATGATGTTTTGATTTCCCGAGAAGCTGGCCATAACTCGGTATGTTCTGTGTAAATAATATTTCGGTGTACAAATTCTACATGAAATGAGAAATGAATGAATAAAAAGATATTTTATTTCTAATGGATTTTTCTTTTCTTTCAGAGTTTCGGCCATTACAGTAGTCTTTCAAAACTTTTAGAACACAATGCACATTTGGCCGTGTTCATGAATTATGTGATAAGTAATAGATGTGACCCTAGTAGTTTGGTGAGTGAAATTATATATTCAGATTCTGTGCTTGTTGCATTGCGGGTTGTTTGTACAATTTATTTTTAAATACATTTTATTTTGAAATCTTTTTCATTTTTAATTCCAGTATTGTTAATATTGTTAAACTTTTGGTTTATTTGCAGCTTTTTTATCTCATTACCGGACTTTATATAAATGAAGGAAATATCAAGGAAATGAGAAGATGGGCGTATGAAATTCACTCGACTTTTACTGCACCGGGATCGGTAATTTAATTATTAAAATTTTTTATTTTTCTTCTCGTTGTTACTTCCTATTGGTACTTTTGTAAAAGTTGTAATATCCTTGTATAACTGTTGGTTGAAATTGTTTCCAGCCTTTATTGGTGCCTCATGTTGATGAAAATATTGCAAAGGAAATCGATGATGGATTGGTTCAGGAATACGATAAAGAGGAAATGATGAGGAGGGTAAGTGTAAGTATAACATAATTGTAAATCATTATTGAAGGTGTGGTGTTAGTTTGTTGCCGTTGCAATCCTCCGTCTTTAAATAAATCAAGTTGTTACTCTAATCGCCTTACCCACTTCCTTTTTATTTAATTTCTGCTCCTGGAACCTTTCTCGGGACGTACCCTTATCCTTAACTTCCTGAATTCCTGAACTGTACTACCTTTAGCAACCCAAGAAACGTCGTAGTAGTGCACTAGTAACTTATAATACATTTTATTTGACAAAGGTGCGAATTATCAATTTTGTGCATGTTGGGATTCAATTTTCTACAAAATCTGTGATGCGTTTTCTGTAATAATGACAGTGATATGGACTTAAAATAATATTAATTTGTATCCGATTGTACCTTTAGGTGTTTCGCAAAGCAAGAAACAAAGCCAAAGAAGAGATTAATAAATTGTTGGAAGAGTTTTCGGATAAGCGAACAGCAGGCTTGGGAAGCATGTTTGGACCTCCAGATAATCAACTTGAAGAAAGCTTAAACGATAAAGTCAAAGAACAGCGTATTGTTGAAGGATATTTGATCCCAAGACTGGAAAGCTTGTAGTAAGTTCAAAATCAGTTAATGGGAAAAGAAAATCCCACAACTAATAGTGCAATGTTAAGATCTATTTATTGAAAATGTGGTCATCAAAGTAGTTGATTACCGCCGACAGTATGCCAATTTTTTAAAGCTATAAGTATAATATTTTTATAATGCGATAAGAGTTGTAAGTAGATTTACACAATGTTGAAAATTGTATTTATTATAATATTATTTATTATGTTTTGTGGATTATAGTATCTGTAATTGTCTACTTCGAATTTGAGAATGGAAAATCGAAGTTCAAATACGTTTGGTTTGTTTATGATTGCACATTTTAATAATTAGTTGAGTCTGTTGTTTAATTAAATTGTAGAATCAAATACTAAATCGTTTACTCATATTGAATATTCTAATCATATAAAATTTTCTAATTACGTTTTTGTCTTTTGTAATATTATAGTGAGGAGTGGGATAAAAATGCAGATGACCGAACATTTGCAATAGTATGCGCCAGTGCTACAGTTGTTCAAAAACAGTTCGGAGTTCGAACATCTACAGCCAACTCTGTGATCGAAAAATGCAGCTGCTTTGTTTCAAAGGAAAAATCCATGAGACATAAATTACTTAGCAAAAATAAGAAGGTATGATTACACTATGTATATCTATTTATTTTTTAATACATTCCTGACCGTTTTTAATTTATCGTAAATGTTGTGTTTTAGGTTTCGTTTAATGGCCATCATTTTACTCCACAATACTATTATTCCTATACGGAATGTAACATATGCTGCAGATTACTTTGGGGCGTTGGGCCACAAGGTTACCAATGTTTAGGTATGATTTAAAAAATATTATATGGATATATGCAGTCTCATTTTAAAGCATTGATACTACATAGGTAAATAATATTTGGATGTAATTGTAATGTGTTAGCGTTGAGATACTTCAGTTTTCTTTTAAACATTTTTGTGTCGAACGGATTTTTGTATAAGAATTGTCTATTCGTATAAGAATTCGTATAAGAATGTGTCGAACGGATTGTCACGTGTTGTAGAAATATTTTTGAATATTAGTTATCATTATTATTGACAGTTATTATTTACTCCTAATTGAGCCAAATTTCCCGTAAAATAAAATATGTGATGGTAACACACATTGATACAACTCAGGATCAGTTCTAGTTTTTTTTCAGTCCAGTTTCCAATATTCTAATACAAACGTCCGACTTTTTATTGGTTTATTTTGAGTTTAAACTACTGTTTAACGTGCGAAAAACTTAAATATTATTAATTATAAAAGTCAACGTTACCCTCAAGGAAAGCACAGTTGTACGAAATAAATGGTATTTTCGGATTGTTAATTCACACGACGCATTTAAAATTGTGCTACTATTGCTGCAGCTCAGATCATATTAATTACCCAGTGAATGTAATGTATGTATCTATTTAAAAAAAATATTAAATTTCAGATTGTAACGTCAACGCTCACCGGAACTGTTTGTCCCACATGCAAGACAATTGCGTTGGATCAGTGCATAAGAAAGACAAAGCAAACGAAAAATTCCGCAAGTTTAAGGAAAAAATTCGACCAGATAATCCTAAGCGACGTGTCAGTTCTAGATCATGTAAGTGGATTTTCTCCAAGCTCTAAGTCCTGCTGTTTAGATACTTATAACATTTTCTGTAGCAACAATTTTTTGTGTTTGTCTCAAGTTAGACGGTTCTACGGTTTTTTTTTATTTTTTAGCTAAAAAGTGGCCAGATGACATCTCATTAGGAAATTCATTTTCATCGGATCTAGATCCAGGTAAGAAAAAATATTTCATGTATTTACAAAGCAAGTATTCGCATTTAAATTCATACTTCTCTGAATTGCTATTCCCAAATGGTGTTGGCGAAATCGTCAAGCATCTTAAATACAGTTAGCCTAGTACGAGCGTAATATTAGTTCTTTGATTAATGAATAATCTTTATTCATTCACTGGGCTTTCTTATTAAGTACAAACATGTTTTGGCCACCTTTCCACAGCGATCATCGAGTTATTAAAACATAAGTATGATATTGCATTTATAAAGGATTTGATTTCGTATAGTGTTGTATGTGCACAAAATTTCCCTAAACTTTAAACTAGACTTTAACAATACCTGTAGTGTAATTTGACAATACCATAGTGACAAGCTACTAAATTTAGAGATAATGAACAAAATCTCTACTCATGTAAAAGTGGTTCGCTCACTGTTTTCATTGTATGTTTTCTATACCTTTCTAGAGTACATTTCGCGATTTCTATACTTATACGTACTTGAAGACGGAAAACGACAGATTCAAATCTGTTCAAGTCAAGTGTGACCTTTTATCCATAATCTAACCCTTCCCAATGGGGAATTCAATATCAGACTCGCAGGCGAATTTTTCGTTGACAAAGCAAATACCTACTAATGTAATTTAATTCATTCGAGCATGTTTCGTATACTTATATAGAAAATATCGTCGATTGGATCTCTGTATTATTGAGTTTTCGAGCTCTTATACTTACAAGTAAGTATAGATATAAGTATAGATACAAGTACTTATATACCTAAGCAGTGGTGTGTACATAAGTCTGAATGTGCATGCCGTCACAGTGACGTTCCAGGATAGGCTGTCCTGTTAATAATAATTCCTTAGGCAATAGAGCCATCACAGTAGTTGTACGTGCTCTCATGCTGGTTTTTTCGTCAACGTTGCGTTGCCTCTCAGCTTTGTAAAACTACTCTTTGCTTTCATGGTTTGAGTCCGGTAGTTTCACAGGGGAGTGAAAGGAAAAGCTGTTCTGTGCACTTTCATTAGCTAAAGTTGGACGTTATTTTATTTATTTTGGTGCACTATATCAAATGTTAATCTTCCATTGTGACGTCGTTGTTATAACTTTCGTGCCTCATGGAATGAATGAATGTGCTGAGTACTTGAGCAAACTCAAGCTATAAGTATCTACTTATACTTGAAAAAGCTCTTATTATTGTAAGTTCTGAAGTTGTAAATGTTAGTGAAATTCCAAAGTACCAAGTACACCACTGTGTACTTCATATTACACTATGGGTGTCTTTCAAGAACTTACTTGATGTATACATATACATATTGTTCACGTTGTTTTATGTGTGGCAAATTACCATGAATATTTGTAGTATCCACCTGATCATATTGTTTGTTTCTCAAAATTTTAATGCATTTTAATGTACATGTCTTCCGGCTGGTTTTGGTTGGGCAGGTTCCAACAGTCCCGATAATCTCACTTGGTTATTTGCTCCGTGCTTTTAAAAAGTACATTGCAAAGGTTAATATTTGTGCAAGTTTACACAAGGTTTTGCATATAGATATACAAACATATATCTACTCTATATCAACATATATATTTTTAACTCGTTGCGTGATATGCATACAAGGGTAAATACCCTAACTGTGGTTTTGGTTGTTACTTCCGTTATAGAAGTTTTTCATATAACAAGTGTACCTATGCATAAGTACTACAAACACACCGAGGTACGCTTGCTGGAAGGCTTTGCGCAATAATTATAATTAGGGTATAATGAAAATTGTTATGTATTTATGTGTATGTACTATGTACATGAGTCAATGTCAGTATGTCTTGTCATAGATTTAAACTGCCTTGTTGAGAGGGCATAAAAATGTATACTGGGGGTGTGTGTGTTTAGTATGTGTAAGTATGAAGTTTGCATATGTACAGATATGTACAAAAGAGTATTTCCTCTGGAGTTTAGTAGTCAAAACTATAGGCTTTACTTAACAACGTACACCTATGTACTTTTGTTTTTGGCAAGCGTTGTGTATGTGGGGCATGTGTGTGTGTGTGTATGTTATAAGTATAGATGAGTGTACGGTGATGTCACTTAACTCAGTTTGAAATCCCAAGTTCCTGTCCTTGGCATTTTGTCACATACCTGGCAATCAATTTATATTGTACATGTAGATGTGTGCATCATTGGATCCACATCAGAGAGACTAGTATGAAGATGCGAAGGTTCTTATCGACCTATATTTCTTCCCTGTTCTAGTTTTGCCAGTTCTTTTTAGTCTCTTTACTTACATCCCGTATTATATATAAGTATATAAGTGTACTTTAACATGTGTAAATGTGCAGCTCACTGGATGACTTCTTTTACACTTTTAGTAGTAGTAGTAGCTGTAGTAGTACTTGTTATAGCCGTTTATCTGCAAAAATGTTCCCTACTTTCGTTGTGTCTGTAAAAAGGACATGTACATATGTACATACAAGAGTTAATAATATGGACATTGGGATATCTACAATGTTACGTTTTATAGTAGTAAGCATTTCTAGCGTTCGGATTTTGTATGTATGTACAGTGTTATTCTTTCATTCGGAACATCCATGATCTTTGATATTTCACTATAAATATGTTGGGCACTAAATATTAAGCTATGACAAGGTTCCTGACTGTAATTCTTTGGGACCTTGCTGCCTTCCTTGGCGCCTACTGTCTCACAGTTACGCTTTTCCTTACAGTATATTGCACATTCTCTCATTCTGTCACATGCATACGTTGCAGGGGCTCCAACTTTCTCTGTGGTTCTGCCTTTCCGACTCGCTTTCCATGACGCCTTTCTACTTTTGTACTTTGGTCTGTGAATTTGTATTTCACCGGCGTTATTGATATTGTTTCTAATTTATGTCTGTCATTCAAAATCCTATATCGTTTCTTAACTTTTTTTATCTAAACTTTTTGGAATATCTTATTGTAATATATAGGATAATGCAGTAATATAATATATTGTAAGTACATACATATACACGGCCTTAACATAAATATATGATCCAAAGTTTATTGTGTTTTTTTACGAAGGGGCAATCTTTAGATTTTTTTCTGTGATTTCAAGCTATTTTTGAAATCCTGGGACTGTTTGTACAATATATACATACGTCAATAAGCCTTATTGGCAGATGCCGCGACTAATTTACTTGTCAAATAATTACATATATATACTTATATATAAGTAAGTATATGGTACTGATATAATATACACATATACTTACTTGTTACTCATGACATGATTGTTTTAATTTCTAGTTGATTTAGATTTAGTAAATCAAATGAAATTATGGGATTTAATCCACTGCATTAATGGGGGGAGATCACGTTCATGATTGCAAAACTTTCTTTACTCAAGTTTCTTTCCTCAAGTATAATAGTATTGACTATTATTTTGTAGTAAAACTTGTTGGAAAATTGACTCCTTTTTACAGGGATTGCATCCGCACGAGTACACCATACAAAAGTTTTCTTCAGATATTAGATTGTAATGTGAGTACAGTATAGGTATAAAATGTTCAGCTTCGTAAGATCTCATATACTACCGGTATTTACAGTAGCACACTGTACAAGCTAAATGTGTTGTCGTGTGGAAGACACACAGCTGACGTCTTTTATTTTGACGAGAACATCTTCCAATAGTTTGCACTTGTATTGTGTATTTTATCGTGAAATTGAAACTGTTTTCTAATACACAACATAGAACTTACATATATACATGGTCTCACTGTGCACACAATTCTATCCATTGATACTTCTTTATTCTACTGAAATTTAAACATCCGGTATTTATACCGTGCGATCATTGCTGTTGTATTATTTACAGCGTATTTTTTTCGTAATAATGACCTTTATGTACATAGTGATGTATACATAGATGTGTTGTTTTTACCCAGAATGACGTGCGCAATTTTTCTCACTGTTTCTTATCTTATTAATTAATTTTGAATTAATTTTATTTATTATGTACAGACATGTAAGTATAATTAGTTGAAATAATTATATGTAAGTACATGGATGATAGTATATGTATACGTATGTATAAATATTGGCGAACACCAGGTCAATTAAATTATGTAGTCCCAATTTCACTGAATTTTTTCCACGTTCTGAAGTTCTGACAGCATCCGTAATACCTGATTTACTGTAGAGGCTTAAAAAAAGTATCTTCTGCTGACGACAAGAGACTATATATATATATAAGTATATATATAGATATAGATAGAGACTTGGAAGAGCATGTGAACAGTGTTGAAAGATTAAACTTATGTACTTGTATGTTCGTATGTACGTACATATGTTGGTGCATGTAAAGTGTGGGGGCATGAAATCTGAGTGAGTAAGGAAATATTTTGTATGTTTAAAATATTTTGTGAATGTGCGTCACAGTCCCGAAATTCGTGAATACCACGCTGTGAATTATTGGTAGAAGAGGAAAAATGTTGTGATGTTTTATAACTATTTTTGTATAAAGCTAAATCTTCCTATTTCTACTTTTCTTTTCTCATAAGGTATAGTAGCGAATAGGGAAATCATGTAATATTAGATATGTGTAACATTCCTTTCACTCGAATTTTCATCTCATATGTATGTATGTATCTTTGTGGTAGATTGAAAGTGTGCTCGTAGCCTCTTTCGGTTTGTCTGCCACATGTGTAGTAATGTATAGGTTCTTCGTAAGGCAACTTGTTTATCATGGGGAAAATATGTGTCTTCATATATCTGTGTTATTGATTGAAAATATGTTTTTGAGGATTGATCTGCCTATATAGATGTTTTAGCACCTGCTTACATTGTGTGTAGAATCTTATAGGTTTAATAATTATTACGATTTGTCAGTTGAAAAGATTAATAAATCATACTTATATAAGTATACACAATTTCTTGGATTAATTAATTGAAATCCATCTGTTCAAGACATCGTCTTCAACTTGAATTATTCGTTCTTTGACAATTTTGTGTAATAATTTGTGTCTGATAGGTATAATTGAGTCTTGAGGTATGTACTATACCGAACAAACAAATTATTTTCCTTCCGGTAGATAAACTGCTAATCAATGTATTTGAATTGTTGGTTTGTTTTTTTTGCTGTAATCTCATTAAAAGTTTTTCTACTCCTCTGTTCCGTTTTCCTCTCCCGAAAAAGTTGAGACAGTCCTTGAATGTTTAAGTTAGGGAAAAAATTGTTGTTTTTAATCATCTCAGGATTTCACTGTGTCTAATTCGAATTATCTGGTTTGGTGGGCACAGC
The DNA here is from genome assembly GCA_034696945.1 of Lipothrix lubbocki. NCBI lineage: Eukaryota > Metazoa > Arthropoda > Collembola > Symphypleona > Sminthuridae > Lipothrix > Lipothrix lubbocki. Next base: position 41,294 of record JAQGAK010000398.1, read on the forward strand.
ACGTCGTACAGGCTCTAAGTTACTAAGTGTTGCCTGGATTGTTTTGACTTGTTTTTCTAGTAATTTTATAAAACAAAAGAGAAATCAAAACTTGGCGGTGACAAAGGGGTTCATAACTAACTGTATATAAAGTCATTTATAAAAACAGAAGCTCATGATTTGGTAGTATAGTTGGACTCATCAGGTGCTTGCGTTTGAGGTATAAAGTAAGTCTAAGGAATATGGGTAAATGTAAAATTATGACTGTGCGGCCTGTGGCGCAATGGGGTTGAAGCTACATATATTATACCACACGTAAAACAAAGATGTATTTTTGTTTTCTCTCCTTCTCCGCCTGTATGGGATAAATTAAGATTTCTAATCTAGGAAAGTGTCTGAACGTGGGACAATTCATCCGAACCACATGAGAAGAACAGTACTGCTATGGATGAATGTTGTATGGAGGTATCTACAAGTATATTATGTATGTATGTATTGTATTAATATATTAGAGTTGGAATACTATACTTATATGAAGTTCTTATGTATAAATGCTAGGCTAGGGAGTTGTGTCGACATGAACAGTTTTCTCGGGTTATTTCCTTCCCCTTCTTTTTACTCTCGGTCGTAAAGGAGTAGGGGCCGTAGTAAATATTGTGTGTGAATGTAGGAAAAGCGTAGCCCCGGCTGGGGCTTGGGTGATACTCTCTCGTGTTACAGATATTTGGTGGTGGTGGTGGTGGTGCTGTCTCATACAAAAATTTTCCCTCTTTCTTTCTTTCTGTCTTTCTTTCCTTCCCTTCTTCTCCTTGTTTATAGAATGACTTCTTGCTATGTGTTCTTCCTTTTTTTCTGTAACATTCTCCCACTTTTCTTTTTCCTTTCTTTTCCCCTGTCCTCTTCTTATACGTCTTTTTCTTCCTCTTCTTCGCCTTGCTGGCTGCTGCACGTTGTTGGAGCCCTCGAAAGAAAAAAAAATTGAGACACACACACCGGCAGAAAAGAACTAGGAAGAAGTAGTTGAACGTTACCCGGCTCTTTAGTTGTGTTTTTACATGGGATGTGTGTGTATAGTCCGTTATATGTTTGCGGATCGAAGAAACAAACCGGCGCTTGTGCATTTTCTTCCATTTGTATGGGGAGAGAGCTTGGAATAGTGTAGTATTAGTATAGGATAGAGGTTGGAGGCATAAGCTGATAGAACGGAAGCCTTGGCGAATACACTTGTGTATTACTCACTCACAGATAAAAGCCATAGGTTTGAAATGCTCTGACTCCGCGGTCTTACCCTTACTTTTCTTTCCTATATCATTTCGTTTAGTTGCACATGGAGACCTGCACACTAAACAGCATACACACCTAAAGAATAATATTGAGTGAAACACTCATCTCTCTCAGTGAACAATCAGATACTAAATCCCTGTTGTGTATGTCTTTGTGTGTGTGTGTGCTTGTGTGTAAACTTGTCTCCTAAAATTACATATTTATTCCTGTTTGAATTAGAAATGGATTGTGCTGTGCGTGTTTGGGGGAGACGTTACTGTGCAAATATAAATACACACAACTTCTTCATTCCTTCATCTGATCCGTTTTACTTTCAGATTTTTTCACAAATTAATTAATACAATTTTTAGTTTTCAATCATTCTTATTTCTAGTAGTGCTCCGGGATTAGTATTATTCACTTGGTTTTACACTATATATTTATACTTATGTATATTGATTGAATCTCTTCTTTGACTGTCAATTATTTCCCTCTTGGATTTCGTCTGTGTCAAAGATACTGGGCGGAGTGTGAAGAGAACATTTGGTGCGGTATTGTGTGAGTTGGTATATCTACTTTTATACATACCTATATGTATGTATTTATACAATTCTGTCGGCAATTTTTTTTCATTTTGCGAGAAAGTGATCCTGAAAGCACGAGTATCGTATACGTGTTTACGTGCTCTTGTGTCTGATCAGATGTGGAAAAACTTACTTATGCAGTAGTAGTGTTTGGTGTGGGGAGGTTGGAGTGCCGTCAGAAAACTTGTGTATGTGTGTGTGAAGTTACTATATATAACCCTTTACACATGGGCTTCTAATACATATGTCATATACCGGTATATTTATATATATACTTATATTTATAAATATTATTATTAGGTTCTAAAGCACATTATTTGCAGTTACTATATGGATATTTTTGGGGAGTAGTAATGAATGTGCTGAAACATAATATGTGTGACAAGGAAACATGGTATTTTTTAGCATATAAATTGTGTGTATGTTATTATCCATATGTGCATAAGGTTTTGAAATAGTTATGTATACTTCATATCTATACCTACCTATGTACATTTGTAGTTTTGTAACGATATAAAGGCACGCGTGCAGGACCGGGATGAGCCATTACGAACGTCAGATATGTTCACATAAATACTTAAATGTATACAAGATTGCCTTTAATAAACTCCAATGTTATAGATGGATACTTCTATGTACACAGATGTAATATGTATGTAGTTTTGTAGGTTGTTGGGAAGCAGTAAAAAATAGAAATTTTGCAGAAGCGCATAATTTTTCTATATTATGGAAATGAATGAAGCTGTGTAGTGTAGATGTGAGGGTGATGGTGACTTGTGCTGAATATCATGGTGGTAAGGAGAGACTCTCGAGGTTGCTTAGAATTATTATAAGTTGCAGATTCTTATGTGTGCGTACACTAAATGCTGAATTCATGTGGCAGTCCAAACTGAAACTCATCAGTTCTATACTTATAGATCACTACTTGGAAGTGTAATTGCATATATGTTTGTATAGGAATGCCCACGACTGATTTGCTTATAGAAAGTGATTGCATCACTAATTTGTTGTGTGTGGTTTCTAAATAATAAATTTACTCGATGCTTTTGAGCTAAAATCCCAAGATGTGCCATATGTTTAAGTATATACTTATAAATGATGTACTGTAGTAGGTGAACGAAAATAGAGTACGGTTCATTCTCGGTTTGAGAAGAGGATTTGTTTATTAGGAGATTTATCCTTGTTTTTATATGCTGCCTCTCTCTCGTTGTCATTTGGCTTTTATAATCTAACTCTCCATTAGGTTACTAGTGGAATGTGTACATTTATGTATGCCTACAGCATACATACATACTTCCAACTGTGTTTACAACACGGGTTGACATTTATCGTATTTAAATGCAATCTTTCCACGACAAGCAGTTTTAGAGCGATAGTCACAAGATCAAAGTTATTTTAATTTTCCTTGGTTGTCAGGATATTTGTATTTATATTTGTTCTGCTGGCTTTAACTTTGATCAAGGGTCTGTTTCGTTTTGAGTTTTTGGGATCATAACTTTGACAAAACTCGAATCGAATCTATCTACTATATTTAAGTATCTACATGTTATTACTCGAAAACTATCTTGTTTTACACGAAAGTTATCGCTTCCATTAACCACACATAATTTATTGGCTTACATGTAGTACATACATACAAAAGACTGATTCTCGTACAATATTCAGATTGGAATTCAGTGTAAAATAATTTTTTTTCAATATTCTTGCTATTCCGATGTTTTAAAATAGTGTGTTCAGTATGTTGTAAGCGTACGAAGAAGCGTTTATTATACATTTTCTTGGTTCATCAATTTTCTATATTCTGACAAGCATCCTGTAGACTTGTAGGTACTTTGTATTGCGGCGGGTAGTAGTACAAATACATAAGATGTTTTTAGAGTCAGCTCATCTTATAATCTGTAGCATGTATCTTCTGTGCAAGTGTGGAGGAACGGCGACATGTCGTCTCAGCTGGTTGCACTGACGACAGAGTTGTGTAAATTAGCAACACGGCAGGAGATAATCTAAATAGGACCATTTCCGATGAATCCCTTCGTACAGATTCTCTTATGACAAATCTGCAATATTTCATCTCTCATATAGTGTATTTCACAAGCCGAATTACTTACTATACAAGCACATAGTATGTGCACTTAAAATAACAACAAAGTACACATGTGAATCTGTGCATATGTAGGTATTATCTGTAATAACATATGAACAGTTGTACTTATACTAAAAACATGAAATAATTTTTTATAGTTGTGTAGGAATACTAATAAGGGAAACATAGTCAGAATACATACATATGAGAAGTTGACGTAGTATGTATCTATTTAATATAAAGATTGAACTGTATGATCAACAATTGTATGAATGATGTGACATAGAGGAATGACGACTATAATTATAGCAAAAAGGTTTGGAAACCATACACTGTACACATGGTTGTGTGGATACACAAGGAAATATTTCAATACACTTGAGTGGCGGATTTTTGTACCCCTCACCTTGGCTTTGCTGTTTTGCGAGGAGCAAATTTAGCCCTGAACTGACTACCACATCATTTGCACAAGTGTAAACACACAAAGTATTGTATACGACTGTGTGTTTATACATATAATAATATATGTGTAAATGAATGTGTATGTACAGTTGTCTTCATGACAGCATCATGAGCATCATCACATGTCAATTATATAGTGCACTTGTTTATTCAAACGTTTTTTTATGCTGCGTTAAATTTGCAGATCTCTACAAGAGATATTCTGTGCTCTCCTATGTCCTACTATTGATATCTATATGTATGTGTGTGTACACTCACGGGATATAAAATTCCCATGGCCCCTCTGTTGTAAAGTTATAGTATACGAGTATAGAATATATACTTTACATCTACTATAGCTCCTGGTGTAAATTAACTTGGCAAACCTTGCTCATCTTCAAAGTTGTCCTTTAGTGGAAAAACTGCCCATTCAAAAATATTTACATGGATGTCCATCACCCATCACACCGTATCTGGTAGTTGGACGGAACTTGTAATCGGTATAGTACTGCTGACTCTGCGAAGGACTGCTGACTGAGTTCAATTACTATATGTACTTCCTGTACACACTCCTGGTCCAGTTTTCTTCTGAACTTGGAAAGAACAAGATTGTTGGTTTTAGTGTAGTATACTCCAAAGTAAAATTATTTCAATACTGTACCACATCTTTTATTATCTTATTCAGTGTACTAGAATTTTAGCATTGTGTCTTTACACAATGCTAAAATTCTAGTACTATAATTCCAAATTAAATTCGTTTATCTTTAGTGCCAGTGTGTTTGTCTTTGAGATAACGATATATTTGTGAGACGGAGAGACCCATGTGATTTAGACTGCCAATCAAAGAAACTATATAGGGTTAGTATAAATTTTGGCGGAATAGTTGTTGAAAACGTGAGCCATTCGTATTAATATTCTTCGTATCTCATCTCTCTCTCTCTCTCTCTGAAAAACTTATTATGAAACGAAACTGGCAGCATGTCAATTTTTGGATAAAGTCTCTATTGTATGTAATATACAGCAATATCGGTTTGAAATGATTTATTGGAGCAAGCTTTTTTTGTGTGAGGCAGTGCAAAAACGCTCATATAGTGTACTTATTACTTGATTCAATAAATTATTGAATTGCTTGATTCACTGCACATACATAGGAACAAATTCGTTGGATGTATGTGTATAGTATTGGAATTTGACATTACTTCCACACAAGTAGGGTAATATATGTCTGGAGATGCTTAAATTTTATCCAATTGTATTCACCTATATCACTCAGGACCTGACAATCTGTAGAACCCAGAAGCTCAGAGCTGTCTAAAAGAATACAATTCTCCGCAGATAGTCTTATATAAGTGTCTTCCATAGTCGTAGTGTGGATTTTGGATTTGAATTATTATTATTATTATTGAGTATTTCTTGTTCGTATTGGGCTGCGGGCATAATAATATAGTTAGTTATAATTTGTTGTATCATCCAGTTTTGTGCAGTGGATTATAAAATCGTCATCACTGCTGTCAGATCAATGGATGGAATGAGAATAATGTTTGTGTAGGTTTGAAATTGACATGCCACTTGTGGAGAATCTATAGTATAGTATACTTATAGTGTCTTCTTCAAAGGTTTCTTTCCATTGTTCATCCATTTTGCGTCAGTGAATCAATTGTGAGGTTTTAATTATTGCTATATAGTCGCAGTTAATTGTGTAGACTTTGTGTGTGTGGGGGCAGTGGGTTCGGAAGTATCTGAAGCACACAATCATTGTCACTTCATTGTATATAATGTATACTTACATAAAAGAAGTATGTATGTACTTTTTACTGGTATGAGATTTCTGATTTGTAAGTATAGCAAGGCTATTGCTGCTATAAGTATGCGTATTCAAGTATATTACGTATATGTTTATATGAGTGTATATACATATATGCATGTATTACTATACGTTATGCTCATCAGAAGCAAATTATCATTGCCATTGTAAATGACATATGGATTTGTGCTCTCGTCGGTCTCTTCTGTAAACAAATTGGATTCTAATGGAGTTTCTCGGAAAGAGCTATAATTTATAGCATCGTAATGGCTCAACACGGTGAATTTGATTGTGGTATTGATTATGTTATATAAAGCACTGTAGTCTGCACAGCAGTACTACAGTATGAATATTCTTCGTACATATAAGTATATAAGTATCTAAGTATACGTGCACAACCTTACTTTACTCTCAGTATTTATAGGTCACAAGTGAAATGCAATACTATCGACGTCAGCGTCATGTGTACAGTACGTATACTTACATATAATACGTACATACAATCTACAATGAAGTATTGAGTTTATACGGCGAACTTATATACTTGCATTGACAGTGGCATTTTAGCAGTGAGTAACGATAGAATGGTGTCAAATTACTATGTATACACCTCCGCTTTTATTATTCTGTAAGAGGAACAAATTGAGACTGCACAATGACACGCAAGAATTAGCCCTGATTGAGTGTATAAAGTTATCAGGGGTGAGTACTACTACTATTATTACTCCAACAGTGTGTGTATGTGTGTGTGTGTGTGAATCAACAGTAACAGATTTATTTACCTAACTTTGTTTTCCCATGTTTATGCTCCATTAGTAACTGCAGAAAGTGTCGATTGATTTTAAAGGGGAAGAACATAAGATACTCACCTTATGTGTGTATCTACATGGCTTCTACTACTATCATAGTCCTTTCAAAATAACTAATTATATCTTCGCAAGATAGTACAATAACTGTGTATACGTTTTTGGACTTTATAATATCATATAATGTGATGTAGATATCTATATGTATACGTTCTACGGAGGTGTTGTAAGTACTTACATAAATGTTCTTATCTAATATATATAGCTTCGCTCCATTCTGTACGAGTAGCCGATGGTTTTGAAACTGGAAGTGTTGTTGTTATTGTTGCTCCGTATTATTGTGCACATCGTGTAATAATAATATTATTATTAATTGAATAATCGAGAGCACGAGAAAGGAACGGATCATGAGAAACATGTGGACGAAAAAAAATTTGTTTTTTCGGAACAATAATTTTACCTACCAAGGTTGTTATGTCCTATATAAATAAGTGAACGGATGTTGACCATTAAGTCTTTATGGAGCACCATGAGGGACGCGCTGGCTCGCTTAAGCGAAGTAGCAGCTTTAAGAAGCTTTTAAAATTGCCCATATGGGGCGGTTCTTCCAACAGTTCAAATACAGGTACTAATATGATTATTTTACTTACCTATTATGATGTTATCAGTGTTTTCATTCTATGTATAGATGTAAAAAATACTTTTTTTATACACACGTAAGTTAATTTGGTGGTGAGCAGTTGGTCATTTGTACAGGATGTTTGGAACGTCATAGTGTATAATTATATTGTTGTGCATGAATTTGCGGGTGACGAATTTTAGCGACAATCACCACAATCTCCGTTAAATTTTTGTGGTAGTTTTTTTATTCGATCCTTAAGTGGATTTGACTCCTCTTTTACGAGGATTTTATAGGATTTTGACGAAAATTTTATTCTAAATTCCCAAGGATTTTATTTGAAATTCACGACGTTTTATTCGAATTTCACGACGATTTTACTTGACTTTCATGATTGTTTTATGTTAGCTCATAAACATATACTACTACATAACATACATTTGGCGAAATTCCAACATTAGCATTTCGATTTTTAAGTTTGCGTATATGTGAATATGTGCAAGTATACTAAGTTTAGTACTTATCGTAGTGGATTTTAATTCAATTGAGTAAATATTTATGTAGATATTTGACAGCACCCTGCAAAGAGGTTGTTTGGAGTTGAACTATAAACTTTAACATTTATAGCTCTTACTATGGGCTTTCTTTAATCATTTGTAAAGTTGTGTGCTCTTTATATTAATAATTGAAATGTGAGCAGAAGGGTATAGCAAATAGAGCAAGTTCGCTTACTTGTTTTATTAAACGCATGCTGTCTACTGGTTGTCAGGTACAAGCTTTTTACCTAAGTGTATGTGGATATGCATGTAGATACTTGATACTACACTTCACCGAGAAAGGGAATCAAGACTCTTCTGTTTTGTTGGCTAAATGGGCAGGCAGGTATCGGTTTTGGTTTTCCTCTCCTCACTGCATGCATATGTAGGCATTAGGCATACAATATGTTCAACATACGTAATCATTAGTACTCTGATGGCTCTAACAGGATCGTTCAATAAAGGATGCTGTCAGTTAAACTTAATTCGTCAGAATCAATTTTCGAATTCGATTGTCTACACATCTACAAGAGTGGTGCTGATTACTCTAAACTGAAATTACAGAGTGTGAAAACTCAACTTTCCAGCAGCTTGCTTGATGTGGATCAAGTATTATATTATCAATGTATGTATAGGCGTATTTTATTCAGGTGTTTGGGAATTTTTTTGGGAGAGCATTTGTTTGAAGTTCTCGTTTTGAATCACCAGTATATAGTTTGTGTGATCTGATATATGTGTTGATAAGTTTGAAGCGTTTTGTCTACTATTCGCTCCTTTTTTACAACTTCTCTTTGTTTTATCTAACTATCGGAGTTGTGTAAATCAGGAAGGCGGTGAAAACATTCAATTTGCCATTTCCTTCTAATAGATAGATCCCTCTGATCCTTCATGTAAGCAAATATCTGGTGGTGTACTTATATGTAGCCCCATCACTTGTTTGTTAGTGTTAGTATCTACTATAGTTTTGGATCAATTCGTTGTCAGATCTTTTGTTTGCACCGAGCACCCTGGAGTGCGGTCTATTCGAAGTTAAATGTAAATGTTTGTGTGTGTGGGTTTATATTGAGATAATCTATAAGTATATTCTACATATAATTTTATACTACCCATCTTCTCCCGACCTTGGGGATACTTCGTACAAATATTTAGTCCTCACGCATTGATGCTAACGATCATTTGTATGTACACCTGAGATCACGAAAGTAAAAGTGTCGACGTCTCTTCTTGTTGTTGTTGGTGGTGATGATGGTGTTGTTGACATGACTATACCTACATACCTCTCTCTAGAGAACTGTATAATATTATTATTGGAAGTGGAAAGGTGCTTGGTTTGGCGTAGTCCAGTGTGCTGGATAGAATTCGATTTTCAATCTAGGACTATGTACGTACGTAGTATGAAGTATCGAAGTACGTTCTAATGCATAGATACTCAAGGTTTGTAGTTTAATGTGAAAGCTAAAAGCAGTCAGTGTTTTACTCTTTTGTGGTGTACGAATTCGATTGATATTTCCTTTTTAACCTTGAATATGCGCGCAACTCTTACTTATACCTAGTATCTATATCTTCTTTCACTGTGGAATATTATATGCATACTATTGCATACCAAATCTACTACTAAAGGTTTGTTGGAGAGATGTAAAAGTAAAACGTAAACATTCTTCTTGTTCTCTGCTAACTAAAGTTTTCCTTTGCTTTGCTTTTCACTTGTTTACTAGTGGTGGAACAGTTAGTATTATTTCTCCTGCTGTCTCACGATCGGCGACACACTTTGTAATTACATACAGATTCCGTATCGTGGTCGGATTACAAACGACATTTTTGGGCTGAGGTTGTAATAGTTATAAAGGAGAACTACATAAGTAAAGTATAGATAGAGTAGAGAGGTTATTTACGCTTTTGTGGATAGAGAAGCTCTAAATTTCATCCGGTCTGCAAATATATCTGAAGGGGAAAGAATGGATTTAGAACTAAAAGGCTGTCGTGGCCATTATTTACCCGGAGATATATCTCAAAAAGGTTTATGGATATGACAATGATCTTTGGAATCCCGTATCATTACATTTATGTCTTCAACATTTATTTATACGGATGAATTTCTGTATATACATACTTATATATATTTTCTTTTTCTTTTGGATTCGAAGTTTCTTCATTTCCAAAAGGGAAATACTACTACGTAGATACTACACAGTGAGATCATGGTCATTTATTTAAATGTACAAGATGATGACTTTCTCATGGTAATTTCCAACACTTGAATTTAAAAGTCATTGCAATACTATGCAAGATGTTATTTATTAATGACTCTAATTTCTAGTAATTTCTAATATAATTGCCTATTTTCGTCGGATGTGCCATCCTGACTATGTACAAACATTGAGAAACTTTAACTTTGAGTACCTTGCAATATAAAATATGATGCTCTGGCTATTATTTGCATTTCAGCTTTTAGCCAAGCAAGGAGATAAATATTGCTGGTTCACCAATTCGTTTTCTTTATGGGTGATTCCATACATACATATGTAGATACATACATACATGCATATTCATTGGTTTGGTAAACAAAAGGTGGTCCATGTTTTTATTGGTGTTAGCAAGTGATAAGGGCATTTTCCTTACGTGGCATATTATTATTTCTTCCTGACTGAGGATCCGTTAATTCTTTATGAGTCCAAATGTCTAATATGCACATATGCATACAAGAATTTCCTGTGTATAAGTATAATTATTACAATAAGTAATTATAGGTATTCTACATGTGGCAAAATATTTAATATATTTTGCAAACTCATTAAATGGCACAGTGTGTGCTTATCATTAGTGAAAGAAATATGTGGAAATTAACGACTTCGCAGAATCGCACTTATACTTATTGGGCTTTTAGTGTTCTTTAAAGTCAAAGTGTTAGTCATTAGGTAAACACAGAGCTTTGTGTTTAAATGAGGCTCAAACAGTGATAAAAGCACTTGTATATTGTATTAAGTACAAGTGTTGATGCGCGGGGTTTGGCTTTAGTTGAAAACTCTTTAGAAGGAAATGATAGATATATAAGTAATTATATTAAAAGTTTCAAAGTCAATAGCACCACAGCACAGCAGAGCACACTTTTGTATGTATGTACATATCTTTGAATATGTTATGTGCTTTCAAGGATATTCCTGTCCGTCAATTTAATTGGTCAAAGTACATAATATGTATGTATCTATACTTACTTGGGTGTAGCTTGTATGTAGTACTGTTATGTACCTAACCTATATGTATACATACTGTATGTATATATAAGTAAAACATTTAAATTGATCGCTCTTTTAAACTTGACAGTGCAATGTTACATGCGCGGTCACAATGTGAGTAAATCGTTTATTTAAGTAGTAGTTTTAATGCTAAATAGTACAGTAACGATGAGTACAGAGCTGGAAAAGTGTACGTAAATACCTCGTAACAAGGAAATATATGCCTGACACTTTCGACGTGCGGAAGATGTCATGTTTTAGGTCATTTACTCGTGTGATTTTATAGCCAAGTAATGCATAATTGGATGTTCTAATAAGCCACAGCAAAATTAATTATTTGAGAGAGTGTAGGCACTATTCATTTTAATTTTGTACTTATATTTTAAGAATAAAAATGAGTTCCAAATGAAAAAAAATATCGTAGAAATTATGGAATACAAAATGTGATAGTAGTATACAAATTTGGATTGTATTATTAATTATTATTACTTGTATACTACTATATACAGATATATAGTATGCAGTAGATTGACCCGCGTAAATCCAGGGATTACTTCTCTGTAACTCTCGCCTCGTTGCGTTCGGGATGGAATCACTACTGATGTACTACTTACTTACTTACAGCTCTCGGATAGTATAAGCTCCTGCAAATATGTAATAACTTCTTGTGTAGTTTATCTGGTAAAAGGCCGTGTTTAATGAGCACGTGCTGATTAAATTTATCAACAAAACTATTAAACTTTAGCTTTTTCTTGCGCTATTGAGAACCATGAACTGATTGATTGACTGAGTATGAATAGTTTCTGGGCTTGCTTTATAAATATTTAAAATATAAACTATGAATATAAAAAGTATTATGAATTTTATATTTTTGATATCTACATACTTGAATGAATATTCTTTGAAAATATTCGTGATTTTTTTTTATATTATGTGCTCCTTACGGAACACTCTTCTGCATACATTGCTTTTATTGTGCATTTCCTTTTAAAAGCGTCAAATCAGCATTTTGAGCAAAAAGCCTTGAAAGTATCCAGACATGTGCGTGTATCTACTTATATGTATCTTTAGGTATATGTTAAGTATACATAGTAGAGGTATAGTATATACTATACTACACTATAAGTACAGTGTGTTTTTTAAAGAAGTTGAAAAGTAGTCAGAATTGTCAGGGGGGTTGTACAAGTTATCAGTTTGAAGAAGAATAAACAGATATGTAAGTATGCACATTCATATAAGTAGAAGCACTTGCAGCGGAAACTTTGAAATAATTGGACAATGACAAAGTCTCTGGGATTATGACGACTTGAACATGCTCATAAACTCTCAGTCAGTAATTCTTTTCATGGTCCACACAGTCCGTCCGCAAGCAGTGTACTTACACTTGTAAGTAGTCGCGTTATCTTGAGACTATAGCTAATACCTATGTTACATTTATGTAAGTGTAGACTTTAAGGATATTTTTAAGGGTTGTGGTATAAGATACAGGATGAGTGTAGCAGAATTATTTCGTATTAGACTTACATATGTCTACGAAATAATAATAATGCTTCCACATTTGAACCAAAATACATAATGCTGGTAAGAAAAGTACCAACCAAGGGCGTATGTATATGTATAGCGGAGTGTGGAAGATGGGGAAGAAAAATATTTTCTTAGATTTGCCCGAGGTAACGGAATATTTCGGCCACGGGATGTGGAGCCTGCAAGATCATGTAAAAAGATCTGAGGCATGTCTACATTTGTGTTTGTTAGCTATAAGTATACTTTTATATTTATCTACTTATATAAATAAAGCTATACTTAAATAGTCGTGTGTTAGTGCCACTATTACATATAAATAGTGTAAAATTGAAAGTGTATGATATGATTTGAACTGAACTGTATAGTATAGTAAGTATATCTTTTTGGTGTTGCTGGAAACGAAATCAACTTGTGTGTTGGTGGATTGGCCACTTACCCCCTACCAGAGGGTTGCAGGAGTGCCGGTCGCTGAGATGTCTAAATTCAACACATGGCTATCTACATATATATGTATAAGTAGTAGATAGATACTTATTCTTTCTTAGAAAATTGTCGGGTCTCTCGCATCACATTCGGTATACTTTTACTACACACACACACATTCTCTCTTGCAGTGTCTTCACATCCGTGACTCAAGTATGTAACTAAACACCAATAGGTACTACTTCCCCGTGGGCAAACTGTTATGTATATTCAGATGAACAATTGGATTGTTCTTTGGAAAACCCTGGACTTTGGTGAGACGCTCACACAGTACGACTTGAACAGCTGTCCCTTGTACATGAAGTGTTATTCGTGTGGTCCCTAAATTTTTTCTTGGAGTAGTAGAGTATGCTTATATATTATATCTTTACCCAAACAGTATAAACGCATCGGCCATCATTTCCAAAACAACCACCATCAGCGGAAACATACTTGCTCGAATGCTGTCTTGTCTCCTGGTTGTTATTATTATTACTTGCTCTTGCGTATAGGACTCGGCGTTTTATACATAAACAGTGTGCGTTTCCCATGCCGAAAGTATTTCCCTTGTCTAAATATAATATTGTTCTAACTTAATAATAATATTATATTATTTAACAAGATTACGTTTGAAAATATCCCATCTATATGGTGTTTATTATAGTCTGATCTACATTGTGTCTGTCAGGAAGTTACTATGGCTAAACTTAATTTCATTCGTTGTCGGTTTCTATAATACTCTATCCCATCTACCGATTGAGCAATCTTATTTGTGTTTTATTGAATTTAGTTGTTTTCATTACTCACAATAATGAGACAGAGATATGGAAATTTGTGCTCACATACATACTCAAGTCGATGTTTATAGTGGTGGAAGCTGTTTGTACTTATATCATTTCCGTGTTGTTGTATAATTAGGATGGTGTAATCTCATAGTTTGCTGTTATAATTATTTTTTAACCGTGTTTGCTCCCTTCTGGTATTTGTATATTAACTTATAGCCAAAGAAATATTATTTTTGCATTTACACCTGATGAACACGGTTGAAATTATTTTTGCGCTCTTTTGGAGCTCCTCTTTGATTTTCTACTATATAGCTACATACATTTTACCTGCAATTATTCAAGAAGTTGATTTCCTACTCCTGTATACTTGTGTTGCTCTCAAAATTGTCGTCAGCATCGTGAGTAAAATGACGAATATTTGGTGAACTTTAATTTGACCCAAGTTTTTGTATAGTCTACCATATTATTCTATACAATTATATGTATAGAATACTTGAAGTACATAAGCATCAAATGGCTCTTCCTTCACGTGAACTTTAACAAGTTTTGGTATTTGAGTAAAATATTTTGCAAGTTTTGGAAAATTCTACTTCAACGTGGCTCTCAATCTGGCAAAGTTTTTAAAGTGTTGATATATATAAATATAAGTATAATCTATCTGGTGAAAGTACAAGTCAAAGTTTTGGTATCATAATATAATATTATAGTCCTCTTGAATTATTAAAGATTTTGTGTCAAGAAGCAACCAAAGAGTTGGTGCTGCAAGTGTGCTTACATACATTAAAAGTTCTGGTGTTATAATCTTATATAATCCCTCTGAAGACGAACGTCATCTGTTCTGAAATAAAGTTATTATTAATGTGCTGTAATAATAATTGTGTTTTTGTACATGTTCGTGCTTGCGTCTCCTGCTCGCAAAATTCCTGTTGCTGTAATGTAATACCGGGGCAGGGGACTGCAATAAACACATTTATTAATTCAACTTCCGCTGCTCATTGTACTTATCTGCTCGCAGCTGCAACTTGTCTTGCAGTTTGTGTAAAAACTGAATGTGCTCATTGTGTGGAGAGTGAGCGTGCAGAATAAAATTTCCTAAGAAGGAAGCACATACTACTACACACACACACATGCAAACACACGTGATTTCTCTCTAAAACTAAACTTCCCCGGTACACAAGTTCAACTACCATGGGTGTTTGGAATGGAACACTAATATGCTAGTTACGGGGATCATTCATTTGCTCTCTCAGAAACATTTTAGCTGCTCCTGGAGAAGTGAAGTTTGACTGCTATACTATGTATAGAAATAGATGTTTGGGAAATAGTTTTTGGACTTTATAGGCTTCTCCCTCTTCATCTATATTCTGCTATCTCTATGCATCTGTATATGCTCTGGGATAATGTGCAAAATTCATGTGCGTGTTCGTCGGTTGAAAATCTGCTGAAGGATACGTATATGTATACAAACAATATATATATACATATGTGTACTTCTAGTATAGTATAAGTATCAACATTTTAGATGAGAAACTAGACGTGGGAATTGAGGATTCATCTGCCTAAGCAAGCAAGTTTGTTTGTGGAAACCGCTGAGGAAAGTAGATACATACATGTAATACATTTCCCTAGGTCCATTGGTTACTATGGAAACAACGATACTACAGGAAATTATTATCTCAACCTGTGTTCCCTTTTTTGTCATCAACGTGTAGTGCTGGGATGAAATCCCTTTTTCCATCTATATTTAGTGTTTACAAGGAAACACTCCGATTTGGACGACTACTAATACTAGAACTACAACTGCATGCGAGATAACTTTGATCCTCTAATATTATTTATTATCAACAACGAGCTATGTACTTATATTAGTAGTATATACAATAGTAGTGTTATAGAGCCCCCGAAAATGTATAATGTATACGTTCATCAGTGTTCATACCTGGAAAATGCTAAGAATAGCTATGTATAATTCCCGGAGACATTTGAATCGAAGGATAGTGCTAAGCCCTTTTGGGAGCGGGTAGTTTGAAATAATTACATGATCGAATGAATAGGCAATTGTTTGATTTATATAAAGTAAAACTGTTCAGCTGGAAGTGGAACCGAACAAATAAAAGTTGACAAATTCTATACTTATACTTGTTATTTACTGTTGTTCCTCTTTGATGGATGAATTTGAAACTTTTTTCAGTGTCGTGTGTACTACAAGTTGAATACATACTACATGTCTATTCTACTATATGTATCCGTATTTATCTTTTACTACTCTTACACTTCAGTGCAGTCCTGGTCATAATTACCTAAAACTAGTAATATAAAGCTGTTTGAACTTCGGGTTTTATGCTCCGCTAGTTTTCTGCCAGTATACTTGATATATTTTGCTGTTATTTTGGGTTTTGGCATTCAACTCCTCCCACGTAAAAAGACTTTGAGACTGCAGAGATCTTTAAAGGGCACTTTGGTGTTACTACTATTACGTAATCCAAGATATGTAACGGGAGGTTGATTGATTTCGCTCATCATTAATTCCATTTTTTTCGTATGCACATGATGTCTCGAATCCTTCGTGGGACACACATCAGATCCTTGCTATTGATTTGTTTAAATAATTGCATTCATTCTAGAATGGGAATTTATTATTTGCATGAGTGATATATAATGTCTAACTTATAAGTATATATAGCTGATATACACGGCTACCCAAAAGTATCTATACAGCACAGAAGACCAGCAGACAATTGAAAGAATCTTTGTAACTCAACTCCCGACGAGACAATATAAAAAAAATATATAATAAAGGAGATAGAGATACAAAGGAAGGCGTTATATAACTAACTTATCTTCTACCCTATATACACTGAATGAATTGGAATTGTCAAACCGAGCTAGTGTGATTCATGTGTGGTGCAATTTTTTGAGATGATTCATCCATTGAGAGAGAGGCAAAAAAATAGTGAGAGAAATGTTTGGTCCAAGAAGACACACAGTTACTAAATTCCTCATTATGTATTCTGTTGTTGTGGTTGTACCTGTATACTTACAAGTATCGTGTCTCTATAAATTGTATACTTATGTATACTTTGTAACTTATAACTCATCGTTTGTGGTGTGGCGGGTTCTGATTCAGTATTTTTGTATTGTAATGTAATAATATATAAGTATATACACTTACATTGAAGAAAACATCATTTACCAAGATACTTCAGACATCATTTCGAAGATCAAACTGCAAGGTGGATCAAGTTCTTGCTACTACCAGTAATACTTACAACCACTACCGAGTTCATAGTTGTTATGTATACTACTAAACTTGAATGTATTCGCAATTTAACAAGCAAAGAGATACTTGTCATTGGGAGGACGCTTTAGAGACTTTTTTGTGTGTTGTGCACTCGTAGACAACATAGACAACTGCAGCAGGAATTTTATCCGATACTCCATTAACACCTACGGTTGTTATGTGTTTAGTTAGTGTTATAATTTGATGTTTCTGCAAAATATAACTATACAGAGATTTTGTGTTAAGCATTTTCTGTACTTATAAACGACATGTAATATGTATACAATACAGTTTACCTCAGTTTATCTATAATGTACATACGTACGTATCAAACTTGCTGACTTTGGTGGAAATTAAGAAGGGTGGCTATCTGGCTATAAGTACATTTACCAAAGCTGTACAAAAGCGCCTTTTGCTGAAGTAAAGTAACTTAATATTCGTCAGGTTTTTAGGTCTATTGGTTTTTATGCCGCACGCTGAAGTTATCGCTATATTTAGTGAGTCGCGTCAGCTGAATTTCGTAATATTCCTATGTGTGACTGTTAATTTTCTACTAAAAATCTATATACGTAACCATCGCGGTTATGGATGTCGATGACAAGGAAATTCCAATTTGGCGACCACTTTCCTTGGAATTGAAACTTGAGTTTAATATTACCTCGAATTCGTTGTTCCTCCAGTCTAATGTCCATTGCTGTTCTGAAATTGTGTTCCTATTAGGAACTTTATTACTTGACACGAGCTTGTTGTGTTTTAGGAGTGAACAGGGGACTGCTGCGAGTAATGAGGAATTTAGTAAATTACTAAATTCCTAATATTAGAAGTTACATCGTATATATGTATCTAATACAGTTTCCATATGGATAAAGCCATATATCGTATATGTGTGTGCAATAAAAGTGAACATTTTTTAAAGAAAGCCTTATCGTCGTGTTATAATAAATCTCTTGTAATAATTTTGAAAAAATTAGTGCCTTAATTATATTGGCAACATCTCATTTGCCTTATCTGTTCAACTTCTGATTATAGCAATTTCGAGAGTTTCACTCGATCAAAGTTCGTTACGAATTTGGATTAGCAAAAGTTGGTTACCTATGGTTTTTATTAGTATGGTTAAGAGGTTCAAGTTATTAAAGGATAAATTGCTGGGGCAGCGAGTGATCTTCCTCCTCCTGGATTTTTAATATAATTTTTGCAATTAACTTTGAGAGAAAATCAGCAAACTTTGATAATCATCATCTCGAAGAAGAAGAAGGAGAAGAAAATAAGAAAAACAGTAGTGTACTGGAATTTACTCCTACAGATTAACTTTCCATGTGATGTGGTTGGCGGAATACAGCGAACGAATGCATAATCTAAAGACGAGGATCAAGAGGAGGAAGCAGAATTTGACCCGGAGTCAAAATGAATCCGTCTCATCCTCCTCCTCCACGGCTTCGGTGGAGGGTGAATGGCAGTTTGTGAATTTTAATCCCTTTGTTTATGGGCCTAAGCGCTCTTCATCCTATGAATGTGACTCGAGTTCCTCCCTTGTGAAACCACCCGGCTCTCTTAATCATAATGAAGATTATTATGAATTTCCCACTAGCACGAGGATAAATCCACAGCAACAACAACAACAGCAGCAAGAACTCGCTAGTCGACATTCGGGTCAGTATGAATTTCGGAATCCTGATAGACGTGATAGTCTGGTGCGGAGACAAGAAGCGGGAAAACTTCAAAGGCATAGTTTAAACTCCGCTTTTGATTTACTACTAGCTAACAGTGATGAGATATCATTACTTCCACCCCCCTTGACTCCAGCGAAAGCGAATCCATTAGCGCTTCCGCCAAAAAGAAAACTTCCTGCACCATTACCTAGTAGTACTAACAACGCTACATCAGCATCCAGTTCCAGTGGACCAACACCAACACCAGCACCACCAGTAACAAGACCTACTTCATCATTCTATCGTCCTCTTTCCTGGGACCCTGACTCTGTGACTGCCACTCTCGTTTGTCATGAGAAGGATGAGCGGAATAAGAGTCAACGAAAGGAATCTTCTAAAGCGAAAGGGAAAATTCCAAAGGCTTCTGCTGCTGGTGCTGCTGGAATTTCATCTTCATCTTCCTCAGTCTCCACTTCTCAACAGCATCCTAAGCAATTTCGACTCCAAGGGAAACTTACACCGAATAATGCATTGGATGGCATAGGGAAACTTTGCGTGGATATTTTGAGTATGAATTTATACATACTATATCTCCTTACTTATTGTTTCGTCCATATAGGCTTTATTTATTTATTTATAAAATAAATTCCCAAGCGTTCTCTCTACTCTTTCATATACATATATAGCATTCTTCTCCTTCTCTATCGTGTTGTTGTTACTCTTCTGAACGCTGAGGAGTTCGTCTCTGGATTTTCCCTCACTCTGCAATCTTCTTATTATTACTCTTCTTTTTAAGGTATAGAGATTATGGTGTTGATTTGTCGGTAGCAAAGCAGTGATGTGAGTGACGAAAAAGGGTGGTGGTTTTTCTCTCTCCAAGTTATAGTATTGGTCATATGGGCTTAAAACAGTATTATTTTTTAGTGGTGGAGCCTTAATACTCCTTGAAATATATGCGTTTATATGGCGTGTGAAATTTTTAATTGGATGAACAAGAACGCGGAGTGAGTGTTTTTTTATGGTCGTTGTTAAAACATCGTCCAGATATGAACATCACTGGGCCGGCGCATATAAAATTATCTCTGAATTTTATTTACTATTACATTCTTTGTTATTGGTAACTTCTGAATTCCTTGTGCACTTATAATATAATAATAATAATGTGTATTATGTTATCTGATAATTCTGGGTCCGAGAGTCTTGAATTCGCTGTATCAGATTCGGTTGCATAACAAAGCACGTAGGGAACTTTGACACTGCGGCGAGTTGAAATTATCATAAAGAATTTAATAGCTGTATTAATTCACGTAGTGCATAGTGCATATGATGTAGGTATACTTATATAATGTAAGAACATAGAATTCTTTTTTAATAATATCAGTATTATCCATAGTTGTTTATGTTTAGAAGAAGTTGAGAATCGTGAGAAAAGGGGATTGAATTTCTTGGTTTGACTCTATACTTACTTATATCTATTTGGACATATATATGAAACTACATGTACATGTTAGTAGGGAAGATATAGACACTCGTATACTCATTACATAAATTCCGTATACTACTCATGCCTTACTTAATACAATTAGTGTACAGTTATTTCATACTCTGAATTTCCTACATCGTATAAGCAAAGCATTGACTGCTGCTGCGGAGCTGGTTTTGGAATTACATACAGACTGTTTCTCGGCTCAGCATTTCCATGAAATTTATTGAGCAACGTTGTTTTGAGTTCGGTTTTGAGTTCAAATTTGGTCAGAATTACTTATAATTACATTAGAATACAAGCATACTGCGTTGCGTACATGCTTACTTCCGTACGATTAATGAGTACAGATTAGGGACTAAATTTACGTCGTCGTCGGAACAGAAAGGAAGGACAAATCTATCTTGTTTTGCGGTGATGCTATTACATTTAACTGCGTAGAAACATTGTTGTGGAAAAGTAGTGTATTTTTTTTCTCGGGGGACGTAATAATCTTTTTTGGTCTCGGGAAATATTGAATATAGATTGTAACATTAAAAATAATAGGAGTTTTTAATGAAATATGTATTGTTTTTTACGCATGAAGATAGTAAGCTTGACAAATTTTACTCATATTGCTGGTGATTTTTGTTGACACTTGGAGTAATTGTGCTGGATGGAGGGAAATATTTATGGCATTATATAAGTACATACACTTGTTTACTTTTTCTTGAACTTTGTTTGCAAAATGTAATGTATTTTATATTAATTTTGTATTGTCTTTATACATGTATTGTTACAAGTATTGCAATTTTAAATATTTGGCATTTGCTATGAATGCTCAGACGATATTGCTTGCTGCATACAAGAATTTAATTAATTCTTGATTGATTTGAATATAATGAAATGTTTTGGTATGGAGTGTTGCTACTAACTACTAGTACCAGCAAGCTTTATAACGTTGCTTTTTCACGTGGATTATATGCTACCCGGCGTACCCGGGGAAGAACCGTATTTTTGTAGGATTTCATGAAGGCCGAATAGGTCATAGTGAACGCCTCGACATTTTGAATTATGAGAGGTGTGGTAGTTGCGTGGTGTGAGATGAGAAAGATACCCTTTTACGTACTATATTATTATCCGTTTAAAGTTGTATATCTACGAGTTAAGCTAAGTCAATATTATTATAAATTCAATTTTAATAATAATTACTCTCAGTCAGTTCAGTAGTCTTATAATTATTCAATTTATTTTAAATAACAAGCATTTATACCTAATCATTATAAAAAGATCTGCAGTGGAAATTTCAAGAGAATTTGGTGGTCTATGGTAATGCAAAAGGTAACTATAACTAACTAGTAAATCAATGAAATTACGAGTCATGCGTCGATCTAGGATTTCTTCGTATTCTTCTTCTAGGCCATGTGCTATAAAGTAATCGTAATAGTACAGCAACCCCGTTGATGGGGAAACACGGGAGGAGAAAATACATATTATATACATACTTAGGTATATAATGATAAGTGCTTTTGGTTTTACCTTGGGTTTGAACTTTATATGTCTTGGCAAGTTCCTTAAATATCAGCAGCAGCAGCTTCTTGTTGTTATTCGGTTCGCATTGGGAGGGAAATGTGATGAGAAGTTCACTTCCACGTACACACGCACATATATAAGTATAAATGTACTCTATATGTATGTATCTACTACTTATATGGCCGGAATTATAGTCCGCGTGACAGGAACAAATGTAATTTTTCCCTTTAGACCCTCATCTGCTTTTCATTGTCAGTCAAAATGTCGCTTGTTTTGGTGAATTCAACCGTGGGCCATGAACTACATCTTTATACTTATAAACCTTCAATATGTACGTACCGATATTGTGCATACATACATACATGTAGGTGTACATATTACAATTTATTCATAAAATTCTTTTAAAATAATAGGGCAGCATACTTGCACTATTATTTGAATTTATTTATACTTGTTATTCTCTAATTTTTTTTTAATTGTTGGCTTTTTTTTTGAAAATACAATGGTAAATTATTAGGTAAGATTATAAGTACACATTACATTTTGTATGTACATATATACTGGATGCAATTTATTGTATGCAAAATTGTATATAGTGCGATTACAGCAATAGGTTTATTCTGAGTATTCCCAATGACTATTGTGTATACGCAAAATAATAATAATAAGTGTTGTCATCCTAAACGAACTCATTCGCGTAAAAGTAAATAGTGTGTATATAGTGTTTATGTGGTGGAACTGTTTTATATTATTATTATTATAACATTATAAGTATCTATATAGAAATACAAATGGTATTTGTCTTTCGTAATAAACGAGGATATGGGACAGTTTGTATAAAAGTATACATAGTACAGATATGACGTGCATTCTGGTAGTAGTAGGTACAATGTAAAGGTGAAAGTATGCTCTTGATAGAGATTTCTAAGGGCCATTTAATACAGTTGAAGTAGTAGCGAAGCTTACCAAAATTTTATTTTAATGGTGTAGACACGACAGTTTGGTGTATCTTTACACATATGTACTCACACATTTCCCGTTCGGGACAATCAACGAGATTTATTACGATGCGTAGAGTATCTATACTTATATGTATATGGCGGTTTATATTACGATTAGTATAATAGATGTGTGGGATCATTTTGGGTATTAGATGGACTTAGGTATATAATATTTATATAGAAATACTAGGAAGTATACCTTTATGCTTATATTTACTACTTACATAGCTACTCCTTGAATTCAGGGAAATGGAAGGTGGTATGCTGAAGCACTAAAGGTTATTATGATAGTCCATGCCATGTTTACGTTGCCTTTAGGGTTTCTTTTATGTAGACATTTCCCAGGGATTTAAACTTGAGTTGTACTCTCTCTCTCTCTTTTCTTCCACTCCTCATTACTTTGTCCAATATGGCCCCTACCTGTCGAGAGGTGAAGCCCAGCCTGCATTAGAATGGTCTAACATCATTACTGAAATTATTCTGATCATAATAATAATATTGTAATGTTGTAGAATATCATATGGATTTATGCTGCACATATATATGATAACATTGGAAATTTATATTTGATATGAGATCGTTTTTTTGTCTTGTTGAAATCGTTTCGATTTATTTTCTCTCGCAGTCTCCAGCAATTTCGCTCCTGCAGAGAAGACCCTTTTCCTTTGTGTTAAAAGCATGGTTTGGTTGTTTTGAATTGTAAATTAACTGTGTAAAGGTCTCATCACTGTAGCGGAGAGGTGCCTTGTACTCGGTGGTTGTTTCAAAAATTCTTTCATCCTGTAAATATTTGTAGGATAAGATCTGTTTTCAGAGTCATTTGGGAATAGCAATGCAAGGAGAATATGAAATGTGATTTAAACTAATTTGAAGATAAATTTGGAATGAAAATATAAGGTTAATTTAATTTTGTATTTTATTCTTTCAATGATTATTAGGCGACAGACCTTTATCCACTAGCGGTGTCCCAAGTTCCAGTAGTCTACGGAGTAACGTAGATCGGCGACCAGATACTCTAAGTGAGGAGCGTTTGGCCAATGATGGATTCACTTACGAAGATGAGGACCTTGATCGGTAAGTTTTATTATTATATATTTTATGATCTACTAGCGCGCAAGCCCCCACCCTCAACGCAGGTGGGGCTTTTAGTGGATTGACCAAATATAGGTATATTGATATGCTTGTATATGATCCATATGATCAAGTATTGCATATCTGCATAATTATTTTGGTTATTATTATATTTCATGAATGCATGCACACTTGTGCATACTTGTCTGAATCATAAAATATGAACATTATAAGTTCATCAATTATCATTAAAGTACTATAAAACTCTGCATGTGTAAGCACATATTGGATTTACATGTATCTACTATCTGTATAATATCTATATATTGAATTTGCATGTATCTATATACTATCTATATATGCGTTTGAGTTTGACAACCAATGTACACAATGTCAATGTAAAATCAATATTTGTTCTATATTTAGGATTGAAGAGTAAGGTCTTCAGTACATTTGTGAATTATGACTATTGTTTCAGCCATAATTCATGAACGTAAAGACTAAAACTTCTGAACTTTTCACTATAATAAACAGACCAAGCAACATTGTATTTGTAGATTTCTTTGTTTCCTTATAGATTTATTCATTTTGCGTGTGCTTTTTGTTTGCTGCTCTCTATAGTTACTTACTCCTAAGTTTAATCCGTCTAAGAGATCTTTATTTATTAAGAACATTATTATTAATAATGGAATGAAGTTAGTTAGAGGTATAAGGATTTATTATGAAATACGAAGTCGAGCTTACGTAACATCTATTATATATGCTAGTAATTACATTACCCTTTTTATGGTTTTTATTTTGATAACGTATTTAAATGAACAATTGCTTATTTTTGTCTTGACTGGCCCTATGTATGTGGGAATACTGCGATTTGGTTCATTGTTGCTGACAAGAATTTGAAAGTTATTATTACAATTTCATTGAGTGTATTCTATTGAATAATGTCTTGAATGAATTTAATAATTCCGTAGTGTCTCAATTCCTGTCGAGAAATAAGAAGTGGTTGTTTGATATTTCCTTGTTCGTCCCTTGCATATATATGAACGTCCTACTTGTTTTTATTTATTAAAAGGAAATGAAATGATTAGATATTCTTCGGAGAATTGTAGCTCTTAATTTCTATTATTTTATATGTAATTATGTACATGTATATCTGCTATAATATGAAATGGGAGATAGTTGAGTTACTGAAGTATAAGTATATGAGTTTGTGAAGCTGAGTAAAATGACAAAATTTGATTTCCTATAAATGAAAGCCTACTATATAAGTATGCCTTTACGAATAGCCAGGCCACAAAGTAGGAATGGACAGTGAAGTCGTTTTTTCCTTGTTATTATGTTACTGATATAACTATAAGTACATACCAATTACACATGTATGATCTAATAAGTTCCATTAGAAACTTTTTGTATACTTATAAGTAAAGGAAAAGGTTGTGGTAAGCAACTCATTGGTTGCAAGTTCGTCCTCCCGTATTTTTACTATATTACGTGTTCATTTTGTAGTGTTGTCGTTGTTGTCTAAATTTAGTAATTAGTATAGAGTTTATGTGTCTATAAGATACGTCAGCTTTTTGATTCACATTCACACACACAGGCTATAGAAAATTTTTCAGGGTTTTCCTTAGGCTTTGGGTGTTATACAGAACTCTCGAGATATTATTTTGTGAGTGTTTATTAAGATATAGGATGTCGTGACATTATTATTTTATACTTTCGAAGTTTTAGTGCAGAGCCTTTTTACTTGAGTAATATGGAGTTTTTTAACTTGAGTAATGTGAAGTTGTTTTAACTTGCATAATAATGTGGAGTTGTTTTAACTTGAATAATGTGGAGTTGTTGTACTTGAATAATATTATATAGAGATATTATTTTGTACTACGGAATTCTCTGGTTATATTTGATTTTGTAGTTTGTTTGTTATTCCCGTGAGTGAGGAACCTGCTTGCCTCATTTAGAAAATAATCCAGAGAAAAAATTGCAAAGCTATTAATAGGAAAAATTTTTGGGGGATTCAACTCTACATACTTTATACTTTTTCTTCATCGTCTTCTACTTCTGGTTTGAATCTCATATTTTTCTTCAGGATGTGTTTCAGTATACTCTTGTACTTATAAGTATTATAAGTATGTCCATGTATATAGATAAATGTATACAGTGATGATAGTCTTCATTCATGTAAACTTCTTGGTGTGTAGTGTTTGTTGAGGAGGGAGTGAGTGTAAGCAGATATATGTATCTACTATTCATATGTGAAAATATAAGGAAGTGTCGGAACAGAGCAAGTACATAGCTTGCACGAGGCAGAAAGATCAGCAGGCAGATGTACTCTGCTAGACTTGCATGGGTTATTTATTTTGTGAACTGGAAGCAGCTGCTGCTGCTGTTGAATAGAGCATCTTTGCATATATCTGCCACTTTTACCCCGGTGAAAGAGCATTACTGCATGAATGTTTTTTTGATAAGCCTCTTGTGATTAAGCTGACGGTGACCATTCGGAGTTTTTTAGTAGTGCTTGTGCTTTTAATCAAAGTGCTTTTAGTGGGTGTTATAGTATTAGCAAAAAAAAAAGAAAAAATAGAAGCATCATTTTTAGCAAGTTATTAAAAAAAAGATGTGGAGAGCCTATGTTGGTCCAAGTGGTGAACTGATCCGAAATAAGAGTGTGGAATGCAAGCATCATGCAAAATGTGTACGCTATGGATTGCCATGTTCCACCTTTAGCCATAATAGCAGGTTCTCAGTCTATATTGATTCGTTTTTTTTCGCAATGTAGCACAATGGGAACCCTATTACAAAATTTAATTCATTAACATTCTTGTTTTTTTCTACACTAGATTGGCTCATTTTGGGTAGCGAAGTATTAATGTACTTACTATGTACTTGTATGGCGTGGGAATTTAGTATATAGCTACTTATATATCCTTACATGTTATGTTTGCATAGTTGTACATATTTTAATTAATTATATGTGTGCGAGATTAAATGATTATTTTATTTTGATCAAATTAAAATTCAAATGGGAACGTTCCAAAAGACGTTTTTGACTGGAATCTTGGCGCCTCCTCGTATTATTATTTCCAGGAAATGTCGTAATATGGGTGCAAAAATAGTTTTAACTAATAAAACAGCATTAAAACCTGGAAGTATAACGCGCGCTTTTAAAGACTACCTTGTTATTATTTGATCGTAATTAATCATAAATATATAAATTTTGGTGCATAACTTGAACTTCCTTTTTATTATTTTTTAGCGCTCACAATGAACCACGGAGGGCGTCAAATGTAAATGTCGGTCGATCTGAAAGCTGCAAGGAGCGAGTTCAAAGAGTAAGAGAGATTTTTTGGATATTTCTATTTAAATAATTAGAAATAATACCTATACTAATAAGATGTCATTTATGAACTGTTGATGGATGTATGAATGAACACATACTTGGATTGTGTTCAATGTCAAGTTCAAGTAATCTACTAAATACTAAATACATGCGAAAATTCATCAAATACCACAGATTGTGTAAATTAAATGTTTTCCCTCATTTAAACGAAGCACAAAAATTTACGCATTGTATTATTTTTGTGTTTAGTGAAGCCCAAAGTTTTTATTGGTTAAAAAACGTGCAATACATTTTATCAACGGAAATCAATATAATTTCTTTCAGTTTATATAGCATCTGGATTAAATTGAAAATGGATTGAATTGGATTAAAAGGGAAATTATATTTCGAATGTGATTAATCCTAGCACTAAATACTACTTTACAGTCTGCGCTGTAACTCAGAACTAATTGGATCGTTTTGATTTTAATGAATCTCTAAACCTCGTACCATTATTGGCGCTATTGCGATGACTGTATGCGTATAAAAAATAAGGAAGCTTTAATAGCCTATGTATTCTAATATCCTGTATTCATCTTTCAGAACAAGACACGGGAGAGAAGAAAGCATAGCGATCCTAATCTCACGTCTAAGTCAAGGTAAGCCGACTTTCTTTTAATCAATCTAATTTCCCTACGTAAATTACGTAAAGATAAATACGTAGGAAAATTCTATAGGTTCTATACTTGGTAAATACATACATGAAAAACACTGTTACTTCGTATACTTATAGGAATAAGAGCATGTACATTAGTACTACGAGGTGAAAAGTGAAAGTTAATTGGTTGTTGTACAGATAGTAGCTAATTTTTACTATTATAAGTACATTCAACGAGAGCAGGACTGAACAACAGGACCTTGTTAGTGTACACACTACACATACACACATCACACTATATGATGTATTTTGTTATTATTGAGTTTTAGTGTATAACTACTTCCTACTTTCATATACTGAAGTATTTATCGTTTAATAAGTATGTACATATGTGTATCTTCATAAGTAAATATAACTGAAAACAGTATACTTATAATTTAGTTGTAGTGGACACACGGAGATACAAAATATGAGATTAGATGATCGCTTTCACAATCTTTTTGTTAAAATCATTTGGACTAATGTACATATCACATTAGGGTCTTGACCAAAAGTAGGACATTTGTAATGATTTTATATTGAAAGCATAGAGGTGATGTCGTTTTTTTGACTTCCTGCAAGTGGAGAGTACCTTTGTAAAGTAAACCTTGTGGGGTTGGGAGCAGAAAGGACATTTTGGATGTAGAAAATGTGTATCTATACTTTTATACACACACACAGATGGGTTATCTTAATCGTTACTATTACTATATGCCGCGAAAATATTAAGTAAACCCAATTTGTGTCCATTATTTTATTAACTCAACTCGGTTTGGTGTGTGTGTGCTATTAGCCTGTAGTCTTTTCCTCTCGTATTATATCGACGGAGTTCCGCTGTGTGTACACATAGATAATCAAGTTAAAAGAGTTCTAGTTGAGTTAAGTTAATGTTGGAGTATGTTTGATGTTGACATTTTCTATGATTTCGAGCAAGAGTTATATGTATCTGCATGGATAGGTGGAGCTATACTTTGTGATACTTAACTATAAGTACACATACACGTTCAAGTTATACTCCTATAACGAAATATAAGTTACATAGTAGTGGAGTGTTCTATGTGTGTAGCATGTACTGGAGACTGGTGGACTGCTTTTATTCATAACATACATATATAGTGAAGCTCAACTGATTATAAGCAAAGCTATGTACTTGTTATTTATGTACCTATATAGAAGTAATAATAAGAGCGGAGCTCTACTTTTGCGGAAGAAGAACAAATATCGTCGGTGAGGGATCACAAAGGACTATCTTCATAGCTCAGGAGTGGCAGAATGTGCCAATAAAATAAAGCGAGAAAGCTCACAGTTCTAAAGTCAAAAAACTATTATGTCATATGTGTTTTCTTATAGCGCAGAGTTCTCCGATTTGGTACGTTATTGTGGAATTACCTAGTACCAAGTTGACTTTGGTACATTTTGCCACTAGAGGAATATAAAGTTGGTACTTTGGGATCCTTCACCGCACACTGACGATATATTAAGGATAATATCATGTAAATCATTGGAGGTGGAATTGAAAAGATAAAGGTGGAGGGGCTGATAGCCAGTACAAACGCGGAGTCAGGTATACTTCTGCCATCATGACGGCCTAATGTGCTTTTGCACGATTAGTTACCCAAGCAGGGATAATAATATTAAAACATAAAAAGGTCGTTTAAGGTTCAGGTCGTCTTTCTACGTTGTAGACTCGTTGGTGCCTTGCTATCGTTAGCGGTGGTTAGCACTATACACCTATGTTTTCCTGTGTGTAAATATATAGGATATTATGGTTTAATGAAACATGTGAGTATATGTAGATACACGTACATCTTGGAGTCTATATGGAATACATATTAGTATCTCTATTGATAACCATTGTCAGAAGTAAATGGTAAGGTGTAGTAATTTAATATACTTGGGCTCTTTATATCTTGCTTGTGTGTGTGTTATTAAGGATTTTTTTATACTTATACAAATATATCACTGAATCCTGGGATAGATGGTAGTTCCAATAGTGTAGTTCCAGTTTTCCAGTAATATCTCTGTGATACTGTAATAACAGGTTCATATTGATTAGATGAAAGGACACTGCACTGAATGCATCACATTTCCACCAACTAGTTTTTCCTTTCTTTTTCTGATTCTTTCCCTCCTTCGCTGTTCTCTCTCTCTCTCTCTGTGCGATTTTACTTGATATTATAGTTTCTGGTTAAAATAGTTGTTAGGAACCTGCACTGCTTCAAAAGTCGATTACGCCGTTGCTGCTGCTGTTTGGATCTTGGCTCTTTTTGGGTCTGGTGACTGCAAAGGGCATGACACCACCATTCAGTAGTTTGTACTTTCTCTGTAGTAGATACATACATGTATAGTATAAAAGCACTTCAAACAATTAGTGGACGGCGAGTTTTTCGCTTGTTTGTTCTGGTTTTCATCAAATTGGGTTGTTTCCATGTATAGATCCGACCGCTCTCGAAATCATTGATATAGCTATTATGGCAATTGGAAATGCGACATTGCATAATGTAGTGGTCGTGTCCCTCCGCACTGAAATGAATTTAATTCCACTTTGTTTTAACTAGTATCCGAATTCAATTTCAACTTTCATGGAGGGATAAAAAAGTTTCATCTTAACTTAATATCCTCTCTGTCTCTCTCTGTTTTGCTGTCACTCTGTTATATGTGTGTGTCCCTGGCTCTGATTCTGTCTTTATTCCTCAAGTTTTTTGGTTGGATTCTTCTTTTCTGTAAAACTGACTAGATATATAAATGTGATGATAGAAAATTTGCATAGTAATCTTGCACATTGTCGCGCGGACATTTGTCCAAGCCCATTGAAGTAATATCTATGAGTATATGTGTAATAATAAGTGGATGAGACCTGGAATGGGAGGTCGCTTCATCTCCTCCCTTTGTTGTAACTAGTAAAGCGAAGATGTCCTCGTTCTGAAAAACATTCGCGGCTGTAATGTAGGATAATATGCGGGTTCGGCGCCTGTTTGTCCGTCTATATTCGCCTCTTTTGTTTGCTTTTCCGTATACTTATAAAGTATATGGGGTTTTTAGGCTTGGCGCAAGCATGACAAATAAAAAGTCCGTCTTTGAATGACGGTTCGAGTTCACTTGAATTTGTCTTGAGGCTCACACACAGAGAGTTTGTTTGCCTACCATTTGTTCAACTGTATGTGTGTATGTATATGTTTCCATGTATACTTAAATGTAGTACCTATACATATATGTTGACTTATTCTAAATTGTACACGGAATGTTTTTTCCCCTTCTTACTACTATTATCTAAGTATATTTAAAGAACAAGGAATCTATATGTTTGATGAAACAACATTCAGCAGACCCACCATGTGATGATGGTTTGTTGGCATTCTTTGTCTTATGTCAGGAGGAGGATAGAGCTAGTAAAATCTATTTTTTGAATTATTATTACCTTATGCAAACATTGGGGTGTATAGAGAGAAAGCACTACAATGATTGAACAAAATACATTTTATACTTAAAGTTAACATATCTATAGATATTATATTAACTTTATTATTGCATATCTCACCTTTTCCCAATCCTCATTAAATACTCATATATAAATGTTTTTCCAGCATCGATCTAATGTTTTTTTTCTAGTAGCTTCTGGAAATAGGGATTAATTTTTTGATGGGTATCGTATGTATGTAAGTATGTACTACTACTATATGTAACTTATTGGAGTGCACTTACGTCTGCTTTTCTATAAATGTTTGTGCCATACTCTTTACCTTTCTGCTTCAGAGTTAAAAGGATTTGACAGAGTATTTTCGCAAGCAGGGAAATCCAATGAGAGTTTTTGAATCCTGTCGTTAATGTTTGTTGTATACCTAGTAGTATAATACACATTCTCCTCCGAGAGAATGTGTGAGAGCTAGAGAGGGAGAGAGGCTTGTTATTGTCAAGTTACATCTGATCCTTTTACTGGGTGAGTAAAAGCAGTTGGTTTTGGTACTTTCTAGTACTATGATGATATGGAAATGATATTGGCAGATTGTAGTTAGATCCGAACATAAGTTGCTTTCTGCTGTAATCCTTAGGAATTTAATTTTGAAACTTAAATTCACAATAAGAGGTTCTCAGAAATAAAGGAAGAAGAAGAAGTAGAGGTTGCACACGTTACTATCTGTATCTGTGTATTCCAAGCATGCCAGCAAGAGGACTTTTAGCCTCACAATAAAATATAGAGAAGTCGCCAACATTGCTACCATATACTCAAAAGTCGAAATAACTGTACTATAAATATGGCTTTAATGCGGTAGATTAAACTCGACAGATGGAAGCTTAAAACTACTACGAACCCTGTTGGAAACATTGGCTGAGAGTCGAATTAACCAAGTGTATGGTGCAGTATTATGTATTATGTAAATAGTACATATTAAGTATAATAATACTCTTTGCATACATTAGGCACGTATGTGTTGTGAGAGTGTGATATTCTATTTCTCTTTATGTTCCTCTTATACTTATAACTATGACAATGTACATCTTAGATGTACAGATATACTTAAATGTGTTTGGTTTTGGCACATATGTATGTATGTCTATTTCATGTTTGAATTTTTCTGCAATCTATTTGGCAGTAGTACTATATAGTAAGTATAGGTATAAGTGAGTATCTAAAATACAGATACCACACAACTATAAGTATATAAGTAGATTTGTTCATATGTTGGTAGGATTGTACACATATATTTACTTGTGTGTTTTAAAGACTTTCCGATTGACTTTGAGCCACAGACTGAGATGAATAAGATAGCAGGTTAGGTCGGCATTTTGATGTGTTTTACTCTTAATGAAAGTCTCACTTGAATTTGAATGAGTTCCGCCGCCACACCAATATTGACTCTCTCTCTCTTCTCTCTCTCTCTCTCTCTCTCTGGGTTTTCATGAGGATGAACTAATGCAAGAAGAATGACGTTCATGCAGAGTTGTTTTGACTGCTCCGTTACACTCGTTACGACCGGAGTGGCGAAGTGTAATTATGAACACATTTTAGATATTGCATCCCATTGTGCTTTTGAATTTAGAGATACTTGAATTACTTGACAACAAAAATGTTTCTGTACTTATACTATACCTAGGTATATAGTCCCTCAAGTATTTGAGTAATAATAGTTATAATAAAATTGAACAGGTTGTTGTTTCACTTTGCATATACAGTTAGGCCTTTTTATGTATTTCAACAATGTTTGACAAGCTCTTTATACTATAAATTATAATATTTTTTAGGGATTGTGGAAACTATATTAGGATTGTAGTAGAAGTAGTATTTTTAGTTTGAAAATATATGGGCAATCTTTTATAATGCGACTCTTTTAATATGTTATAAGGTCTATAAGTATATCTGAGTTGTTTCGTCAGTATTATACTCATCACTATGTCACTTGAGTTGTGTTTATCACGGCTAACGGCGCCTGGAGATGACGGTCGCTATGCCAATGTGTAGGCCTTGTCTTTGTTGTTGTTTCTATGCAGTCGAGTATAATTTCCCGATTTGTTTGATTATTATTATTACTTATATATGACATTCCTGTAAATAGTAAAGTTTGTGTAGCGTGTTGTAAATACATAGGAAGTATAGGAACGAGGAATTGTATACCACTTCAGTTTTATTTTAAATGTCTTGTATGTAGTTTATTATGTAAATAAAAACGATGGCCACTAATTGAATGGATGTAAATATTCGGAGACCGAAATCATGATATTACCCTGGCCTTCTTCTTTTTGCTAGATTTCCCTTCAACTTGTCTTTCCCTACTAGAAATGTGACATATATATCTCTGTGTCTGTGTGGAAAAGCAAAAAAAAAGTAAAGACTTTTAGAAGTTATTGAGGGAAATGAATGGAGGGATGAGTAAAGAGCGTGGAAGAATGTTGGAGCATACAGAGATTTTTATCTACAAGTTTCTTATATGTCAAGTATACTATACGTGAACGCCAGCGTGCAGTAGCTATTTATGTGTGTATGTACATACATAGGAAATAGATATGGATACATACATACATATGTATAATTGAAGGAAGAAATTTTTACAAAAGCAAAGTGAATAAAGTCGGGACGAGAGAGGAAAGGCGCCAGTGAGAGGAGGGAGGAAGGGGCGCCTTCTCAGCATTTTGCGATTCACGCAACCACCACAATTCCGGGAGGTAGATGTGTGGACGGCGTCAGAAAGTTATATAAGGAATACCCGTGTTTAGGTTAGGATTGGCAATCTATATGGGTCTTCTTCTCCTTCGTCTTTTTAGTAAGTAGTCAAGTGGTAGTAGTAGGGTATAATGGCATTAACTCGTATTCGGAAATAACACTGTATACATCGTTGAGTTAGGAAAGTTTTTGGGACTTCAGTTAGACAGACCTGCTGTTTCCTAGTTGGGGTTTTCTTCTTCGTCCTCCCGACTCTACTATACACGGAATGACGGAAAAGTCAGAACTAAGTCAGCAGTTATAGCTTTATTTGCAAAGAGTCGTCATGGTCTGTGCCATAGTGTCGTTTTTGTGGAGTGCTACATCTACTTCTACTACTACTACTATACCAATAATTACTTTAGCACTCTATTTCTCCAGTACTCAAATGTCCATCAAGGAGGTCACATTTGAGAAAATATTTTAATATCACTTGGGTTGGGATTGTGTGTGCGTTTGTATTATAATTGTAACTTTTCCGTGAGTGTAATCACTTTACTTTTCAATTTCTCTATCGGTATACCTATAGCTGTTTCCCTTCCGGATTTTAAGTAAAAACATGTTTTCACTCTGATTTTCTGCTCTTTCCCTTCCGGGCTAGAAGTATTTTTTTAAACGTGATTTTTTTACTTTTCCCCACCTCAAAATTTTATGTAGTATGTATCTACTTTTAAATGTGCATTTCACGGAAATGGACAAATCTTGAGAATTTATAGTCATTTCTTTTTTCATTTCCGTTGTCGTTCTCTCCGTCAAGACCTTCTTTCTCTGGGCGCTGATGTTCTTTTAGATTATTACCTTTTAGATTTAGATTATGCTACGGGGAGAGTAGCTAATTGAATTTTGTGATCTGAAGAAACTTCCTTTTCGGCGCAATATTTGTTTATTATAAAAACATATGATTACAGTAGCTACTGTATAGAACTTATACTACTATCAGTAGAAGAGTAAGAGGAAGGTTATTTTTGGAAGTAATTTTGTTGCGTTTCCGGAGTTTTTTTTTAAGTTGTTGTTGCTGTCAAGGGCAGATTTCTAGCATTGACATGAAAAATGGAATTTATGATTTTAGCCTTTTGGCGAACAAGTATGTAGGTAAATGCAAATAATAAAAGTACATAGGGAATTATTATTATTATTATTAAATTATATGTGTCTTTTATTGACTCCTCCGCTCTGTAATTTTTAGCTCTAGACTTCTTGTTTAGTAAATAAATTTCGGAATGCCATATCATTATCTCGCCCTGCCACGAGTTTATATTACTCATCATCAGAAATTATTATTATTATTGTCAGTGTGTATACGAAAATCGGTGGGATATTCCGTAGGAGTAGAATGACACAGAGCCAAAGAGAGGGAGAGAGAAAGGATCTTGGAGGCAGGAACCAATGAGAGGGTAAGAGAATTCTCTCAATGAAGTTTTGACTTACGCAACAGCTACAAGAATTCTCATAAATTTCTCCCGTGCTGATACCCACACGACCGTGATTGTACACAGTTTGTTACGGGAAATCACACGTACATAGTCGACGCGTCACCAACTTTTATCAACTTCTTAGTATTATAGTTATATTAGTTGGTGGTTCTTCTCCTGGTGTGTGTGTAGGCTACTTAACTATTGTGTGTGTGTGTGTGTTGTTTTTGTGGAATATTAAGGTGGATTCAGTTGTAATTTATTTTCCTTCCAAATATCGAATTCTCTCATTTACATTTCTAAAGTATACTTACAGAAGAACCCTTCTCCTGAAATCTCACATTCTTCAGTGTGGCCAGACGCCATGAACTTTCTCAAGAAAAACGTTTGCTTTGCTCTCTCTACCGCAGTGTGAGTTGAGTGTGAAGGTGCGGTTACTGAATTGTATAGGATCTTGTAGTAGAGTCAAGCAGAAGTTTTTAAGAATTACTATATACATACATACTTACAGACGTCAAATCTGTACTTATACTTGTTTCGACTAGAAGAAGTATCTATAAAAAAAAAAAAAAAAATCCACATTGTGTCCCAACATGAGTTAATCTGATATCGATTTCGGAAATTTCTGAATTCTTGTGTATTAAAAAACATTCATCGGATTGCGTTGTTTGCAACAAAAATCAATATAGAAACCTTTAATGCTAATAAGGCTTGAAATATTAAAAAAGCATCAGTAATATTTAAACATTGCAAGAGCTGACCTGACATTATCAAATCAAATCAAAATGAAAATGAGTTCGGTTGTAAGTTGCAATACGACGAGTGAAAACGACGAAAACTCGGGACAAGATCGTAGATGTTTTTCAGAAAGGTAATAATAAATAATATCTGTAGTATAGAAAACGAAATTCTCCGGTGTATTGATTAATCAGTGTTATTTGGTAGAATCAATTATCTACAATTACTGCTAAATTGAAAAGAAGTTACAAGAAGTGTGCAAGGTTTTATTATAGTTGATGCTTTTATACATACTTACGTTATTATACTCAATTAATGTAATATGTATGTATTTAATGAAATGACACGTACACGCGGCACACATGTAATTGCATTTACATATATGTAAGTATATATTCTTTATACTCTCATCCGTCTTTTGCTAATTTCCTCATACAATGTTCTGCACATGTGAAGATTATCTATTTTGAGACCGTCACAGGCAAGTATTGTACATACCTATCCCTATAAGTAAGTATAGAATTGTATGGGTATGCGTGTGTGTGTGAATACTTATTAGTACTTATATATAAGTATAGCTACGTAATTGTGTACATCAGCCATCGTGGCTTCATTCAAATATAGATGACAACTACAAGAGTTATGACTGCTGAAACACACTGGTTGTTGTTTTTCTGAACTTTTAACTTGAAGTTATTAAGTTCTTATTCTTCTTTTAGTTCCTCTTCTTCTTCTAATTCTTTCTTCTTCTTTCTTTCACTTCTTCTTCGTCTTTTTGTTGTTCTTCCTCTTGTGCTAATTTAGTTATTAGATCTCGTGATTTTGGCCTTTGTGGTGAGCAGTGAGTACGGAAGAGTACAAGCTATGCGTTCAAATGTATGTATTCATTTACTATAATATGTAGTACTTGAGTATGTAGATACTATACGTATTCAGAGGGATAATATATGCTTGTCCAAGGCTTCATAAAGTTTGTTTGACTTGTGACGACGTTGTGACAACATTGAGGTTTTCATCAGAAATCTTTGGTTGTACGTTGCCAGCAAATGTGAGTACATTGGGATGCAAAAATACCGGGAGAACCAACCAACAGTATATAATTATAGTCCGTACTCTTCCGTTGTGCATTTTCTCACTTTATATTATTAAGCGGTGTGGTGTGGTGAGCGGATGATGGCAGTTATTGTATTATATAGTAGTAGATGTTTTTGTTCGTGACTGGGTATCATTAGAGAGGCATATTGATTGATTGACTCTAACTTTTTCAATCAAAGTGAATATCTCACACGGTAAAGCAAATTAAATGGGGTTGGTTGGTATGTATAGTATAAGTACTATATACATACTTATATAAGGTACGATAGTATGTATTTGGGTACACTGGCGACCGCTACAGAGCTGAGATTTGCTATATATGGATGGATACATCTATATACTAAACTATATAGGATCTGATGCAATTCATTTCCGGCTGGAAATGGATCCGACCTTGCATATTTGTTCGATTAGTTAGAATAGCATATCGAATTGTAGAGAAGGGTGTGTTCGTTCCTCTATCCTCCCTCCCTATATGTAGTATTTTCCGATATATTATTATTGAGTTTGAGGAAAATGTGCGGTTAAAAGAAAAATATTTCGCTCTCACGAGGAGGCACGTAAATATATCTATACTGTATGTAGTGTACATATTACAATGTATACAAAAGCATATAGCCTATATGCTTTTATATGTAAGCTATACATAGTACGTATTATAACAAAATCCACATTTTGTACAGCTGGTTGCATTCATCGAATCATCCAAACTGATGTGTAGTTTATGTCTTATGTGTTTTTGATTCAGATTTAGATTTGTATGAAATGCTCATCGCTATTATACAAGAAGAGCAAAAGGTTTTTATTTATAGAGTTTTTTCACTGGAGCCGATTTGACGGAAAAAGAAATGATGGTGAGGTTTTCACTTGGCATAAGAAGTTCATGTGTTTGTAAATTTGTCCCGTGTGATTGTGTATGCTTTGGGATCATTTTCTTCATGTGGTCCTGCTGCTACTGCTGTGTGAGGATATGCAATTTGTAAAACTTGCAAACCTTTGCACATGTTTTTTGAACTATTTTAAGCCCCACAAATTGGTAATGGAACAGAAGTTTAATACATGTCATGTTATGTATATGGGTGTACATACGTATGCATACGTAATAACTTGTACATTCAAAAAGACGTGATGTCTTCCCAAGCATTCATTGAGATTCAGTCCCCATGAATGAAGCCGTGTGTGCTGCTCCTGCGGGCTGCATTTTTCTTTTAAAGTTTAAATTTACATACAACTGTCCAAAGTAATTTTTCGTGACATACGCTTTTGACATCACAAAATAAACTTGTTCGACAGATGACTAAATTAAACAATAATTTGTTGATATAGGTGGAAGGAAAAATTTAAATAGAATTTGGAATAGGAATCAAGGGAAAGCATATATATGTATTTCGGTTTTTTTTAAACCGGATATTTATTTCGGAAATGGTGTACCAAGTATATTTATAAGTATATTCTTAGATGTATACATGCATGTTTGTACATATACTTATACATATATTTCCAGTTCCTTTCTTGCGTCATTACAATATTTTTGTAGAGAATCGGGTCAAATATAATAACTTTCGTTCCAAATGGACAGAATTGAAGAAGGTAGTTTACTTTTCCAACTGAAATCCAAGGCAAATTGTTATTGTTCTTGGGGGGTTTTGGGAAAGGAAATTGGAAATCATTATGACCTTTACATTAGATTTCATGGAATCGATTTGAATAAAGCTTCGCCGCTGGATATTGTAAGGAAAATTGTTACTACATTCTCCGGATGTAGAGTAACAAGCACGCGGTCGGTAAATTGGTGTAGGCTTCCGAGGATAAAATTGTTTTCTCTACTTATATCATCAGTATATCTGAAATAATACTGGGATTTGTTCTTGTCCAATAAAATCCATGTGTACACATCTACGTAATAAGGATGGGGGGTGAATATCTTTAGCAATTGTAGTACATATAAGTATATATAAGTATCTAACTATAGGTTTTGCTCCGATTTAACTTGGAATTTAAGGATGCAGGAGTTGGGAAAGGGAAAAAGTCATGAGGTTAAGCTCTAGTGCACACATGGATTATTCTGCTGTGTATAAGTATATATGTAAGTTAAAGATGGGGTATATGGATTTCCACCAAGTCTTGTCACTTGTAATTCTTTTCTCTCAAGTTTGACGTTAATTGAAAGTACAAGTGACTGGAAAAGTCCAAATAGTGTTTGTTTGTTGTGTACTTGTGTAATATACTTTTACATGTATGTGAGGATTCTATTTTAGATAGAGTAATCACATTTTTACCATTTGTGATAAAATATTTGGGTCTTAAATTTATTTAATTGTACTTATAACTTAAAAAATGTCTTTATTTTGTATTACAGTGATGTAGATCTCGAAAACCAGCGTCATTTATCTGATGCCAATAACTCAGGAAGTTCTTCCAATTCCAGCCTGTCCGCAAGGTATGATTATGCATCATTATAAAGGTTTATTTGATTTTCTTGTATATAAGCATGTCAGCAGCTTTTGTGAAACTTATTATTGATATGAACTTTATTGGATTTTTGGTTTTGCAGGAGCCTGGACAGTCCTAGTACCTCATTAGAGTTAGTTGGTCCCAATTACCTGTCGTCGTCTTCCCTCCCTGGTCGAAATTCTGAAACGCCAGAAACAACAGTTAGCCATTCCGGTGTATTGCCAGATTCCTCAGGGTTGGATGGAGACAGTGATATTGAAATAGATCAAGATCCTCCTGATTGGACGAAAAATGTACCCGAAGAAAAATTAGCTGCATTAGATCGCTTAGAGAAGAAAAGACAAGAAGTTCTTAATGGTAAATATATTGTTAGCATCATTGTGGTCATTTCAGTTTTCGCTGGAGTGTATGTAGCAACATTGGTGGCTTGATTTATACAAATTCGAAAAGTATTAGGAATTATTGTTTTCCATGATTGTGGATATTGGCACAATTATTGACGTCCCATTATTTTTTATCTCCTTCACAGAACTTTTCCATACCGAGAGGTCACATGTTCGTAACCTAAAGGTCGTTGAAAAACTCTTCCACCGCCCAATTCGGAATCAGTTATTACTTCCGCCAGATATCCAACATAAATTATTCGCCAATTTAGAAGATATGCTTGAAATTCACGAAAAATTCAACACGTCTTTGAAGGCTAAGCGAAAGGAAAGTGCTTTAGTGGGTGATATCAGTCCGGTCTTATTAGATATGGTAAGTGTTTTATATTTCAATCTTTCAATGTATACACATCTTGAATAATTACGTAGTGACATCATTACATTAGTGTTGCATATTAATTTTCCAGTTTAAAAAAATATGTTACTGATTTTGTTTTTCGTTTTGAATCTAGTTTGACGGAGAGAAAGGTTTAAATTTCAAGCAAACCGCTTCGTACTTTTGTGCCAAACAGCAAATTGGACTGGAGTTGCTAAAAGATCGAAGACGCAAAGATACCAAATTCAATGCATTCCTCCTAGAAGCTGAGTCTCACCCATTTTGTCGCCGTTTACAAATTAGTGATATGATTCCTATGGCAATGCAAAGGCTAACAAAATACCCTTTACTATTTGAAAACCTTTGTAACTGCACTCTATCGGATACGGATGAGTATAAAGGTATACAGAGAGCCGTTGAATTGAGCAAAGAAATTCTCAATAGTGTTAACCGAGCCAAAAAAGATGCTGAAGATGAACAAAGACTTCGTGAAATCCAAATGCGTTTAATTGTGGATAAAAGTGATAAAAGTGATCCCTGCATAAATGAACTTAAGGTAATGGTAAATTCGTTTTGATTCATTGTATTTAAAAATACCGTGGATTGAATTTGATTATCCTTGAAATTAGATATACTTATACGTGCAATTATTGTAAAATTACATCTGATTTTTTCCGAATCCGTCTTGTGTGTCATTGTTTTCTAATTTGTTATTTATTTGAATTTTGCAGAACTTGGACTTCACAAAACACAAATTAATTTATGAAGGACCTTTAAGTTGGCGTATGACAAAAGGCAACAAGCAAAAATCTGATTTTTATGATGTACAAGCCGTTCTTTTGAATGATATGGTCGTTCTTCTTCTAAGGGAAAATGACCGATTTGTTCTAAAAATGCACACATTGAATTTCGCTGGAAAAGTAGATCGGGTTCAAGCAAGACCCATCATAAAGCTTCATAATTTGCTTCATCGTCCCGCAGCAGCTGGTATGTAGACTTTTATACTGTTAATATGAAGTTAATTTACTTGTTACTATACTTTATTATTTTAATGTTTAAGTTTGTTTTTAATTTCTATGATTCTTTATTGGGATTCATTCGTTACAAATTTTATGGTTTTGCAGATAAAAAGGCTTTCTTCCTACTGAATACCACGTCTTCAAACATGAACATGTATGAACTATGGTGTTCGACGACGGAGGAGCGAAAATTGTAAGCAAAATAATTGGTTATTAGTTTTGCAGAAAAATATTATAGTCGTCATGGCTTAAAACTCATTAGGTTGCAGAATTTCATGCAGAATGTGTGACATTACATTCGTTTTTACTTGTACTGAATGAAGGCACTTGTTTTTGGTATTTTAATTGACTCTGTATAATTGCATAATGACCTTGATGGCAATAATTAATGTTGTGAAGGTTAACGTAGTACTTTAGTAAGTTTATTTTGTACTCGTTTTCAAATTAGTACTAATTCGAATGTCACACCAGGCAGTTTTAGGGGTATTGCAAGTACAAATTGCT
Source organism: Lipothrix lubbocki (assembly GCA_034696945.1). Classification (NCBI taxonomy): domain Eukaryota; kingdom Metazoa; phylum Arthropoda; class Collembola; order Symphypleona; family Sminthuridae; genus Lipothrix; species Lipothrix lubbocki. Next base: position 83,599 of record JAQGAK010000398.1, read on the forward strand.
TAGGGTTGGCTCCATCTGTGAGTTGTACTGCTCTCAACACCGTTTTAAATGATAAAAACTCCGAAACGGTGTTCTACTATTCATATCTTACTGAATTTCTTTCCAAAATGTGTTTAATATCCACAAGTCTACAACTAGTATTCATCGATTGCTCAGTTAATCAATTAAGAGAGCATCAGGGGAGTGAAAGTACCTTTTTCGAAGTTAAAATACTGAAATATTTCTTGTCTAGTATAATAAATACTTTGACCAGAATAATCTGAAACACCTCAAGTCCTGATTCTGGTTCTTGAGAGCATCCTTATAGAAAACTATAAGCATAAATTTCATTTACGATGTGCTGAGCTCTTACAATTTTATTTCATGTTTGGAATCAAAATCCTGTTCTACAATTTTACCGCTGATAACACTGCTTGTGGGAATGTTGCATATTTTTACGACTCACCGCGTTTGAATTATGGTAAAATGAAGTAAAGGAAGGGTGCAGGTTTTTCAGTGGGCTAGAGCAGTCAAACTAAAAATAAAACATACCTATCTAAGAATATCTGCTCTATTAAGAGGATAAGGAATCTTTTCTTCACTCCTTCGGCCACATGCATCTTATTCCCCCGTTCTCGCGAAGTGTATCCATCTACTTAGTTGCGCCTACTGATTTCTTAGTACCTACACTACACATACTTATACTTGACTACGTTGGTAAATGGCACTGGATGTTTGTATTATAGCACAACTTTAAAGTTTTGTACTACTTGAACATAAGTTTGACTGAGAACTTGGTTGTGGTTTACCCTTTGACTATACACACACATAACACACTCAAGATTTAGTTAAACCTCAATTGTAGCCTCGTACTGGAATGGGTTCCATATTACATGTTTGTCAAAAATGCAATGTACCTACCTAAATTGATATTTGTGTATATGTTTAGTGTATTTGTGGGTACATATATTGTCGGCGAAGTATTGAAAAGTACCCATTTTTCTGGGGGGGAAGGGATAGAAGTTGGTACTTTGGGATCCTTCGCCGCCGATGTGTCTTGTGCTACTAGTATATAAAAAGTGTTGTACTTATATTCTTGCCTTGTTTGTATGTGTATTACTTAGTGGCATGTAGGTAAATATACAAAGAGCATTTATACAAGTAATCTGTGAGGATGGATATATTCAGGCTGTTGTTCTTGTTCTTGGAGCCTATTATACGCTTTTTTTTCGTCTTCTTGTACCTTATACAGATTCTCTATGCTGTAACTCTTGTAGGAGAGACCTATGTAATGTTCGCAATTACATATAAGTATAAAACGTATGTTTTTGCATGTTTGTTTGTAGTTTGGTAGATGTAGAAAATTGTAAGTGTGTACACCCTTTGACATGCCTCTAGCCTAAAAATACTAATGTTGGTGGCTATATAATGTACTCAAAGCCATTACGCCTAACTCTGCCAAAACGCCACAACGCTGCCACGACAGCACTGTACTGCTTCT